>NQII01005639.1:258-64130 GCA_002778355.1 Clitarchus hookeri | reverse complement strand
ACCACATTCTTCCAATCATCAAGTGTCCAGGTTTTATGATCGTAGCACCATTTCTTTCGCAGCTTAGCGTTGGCTTCCGTTATAAAGAGTTTCGCAATTGCAGCCCTTCCGTGAATGTTAGCTTTGTGAAGCTCCCGCCTTACAGTTTTTGTCGAAACAGTATTACTCAAGTGAGTGTTGAGTTCTGCTGTTACTTTTGCCGCGGTAGTTTTATGTNACGATCGTAGCACCATTTCTTTCGCAGCTTAGCGTTGGCTTCCGTTATGAAGAGTTTCGCAATTGCAGCCCTTCCGTGAATGTTAGCTTTGTGAAGCTCCCGCCGTACAGTTTTTGTCGAAACAGTATTACTCAAGTGAGTGTTGAGTTCTGCTGTTACTTTTGCCGCGGTAGTTTTATGTTGTCTGGCCACAATTCTTTTTAATGTTCGTCGGTCTCTGTCAGTTAACTTTGGGTTTCGCCCACTATTCCTCTTCGCCGATGATGTTTTACCATGTTTTGTGTATGCTGTCATTACCGTGGATACTGTCGCTCGTGAAACGTTAAACAATTCAGCTGTTTTCGTCACAGACGCTCCTCCTAACCGAGCACCAACGATTTACCATCTTTCGAAGTCTGAGAGATCACACGTTTCACCGATCGCTTGTTTTAACCGTCGCGGAACAAAGCGTATAATACACTGAGATATAACCTGCAAGACTTGGCACGTAAACTGTGCAATACATACGCGTAGCATTATTTACACGGAAGCAGTGTTGCCAACATGCAACAAAATGTACTATATTGCATGGTGTTCATATTATTTTGTACATCCCCTGTAGGAGTCTTGGACCTGAAATAGCACACACACTTGCCGGTCCATGCACACACGACACACTCACTGCCACCCTCGTCGTCTACTAACATGGGTGTTTGCTAATTTGGACCACTCATCGACTGATAGTCTTCCTTTGTCTATCAATATCCTGGCCGTATACATAAAAACGAAAATGTATACATAAATAGTACATGTTATCAGGGGTAACATGCAATAACCAACCATACACGAAAAAAATTCAAGGTTTATATAATTTCACTGCGAGCACAATATACGTAGTCTTGTGTTACAGTAAAATACATACAAACACCGGCAGTCTATCACGAGTGCCGGCAGCCCGAGGCCTCGTTAACATGGGTAACCCTTGACCACCAGCAATACATTAAAAAGAAAAAGCTATAGAAATGCACTGCCAGCAAGGTGTACATAGCCGCAAGTTATATTTAAAAAATGTACACTTAAATACAAATAAACACAATTAACCTAACATGAGAGTCGGGGGAATCGCGAGTAAAAGATATGAAACCATGTTGTGGATGCAAAATCAGTCACGTAACAAATACTAAAAGACTGACATATACACAAGTTCGCTACTAGCACATTCTCATAACGAACCGTGATATATAAACATGCCCGATGGTTCTACATCCAATAATAGTGGAGCGAGTGTTTAAAAGGACATGACAACAAAAAAATCGACAATGCGATAAGTGCAGTACACATTACACGACCTGAAAATAATGTTCTTCTGTTGCCACAAAAATGACATACATTAAAACCATTAGTTATGCAAGAGAGAACAATTGAGAGAGAGAGAAAGAGAAAGGGAGAGAGAGAGAGAGAACACTGCTACAAGCTAATGCAAACATATATTTTAAAAAAATCGTAAAGGAGAGGTCCGAATGACATCTACACGATAATCCAACTTGCTCCACGCTCTTGTCAGCATGTCCGGTGTTACGGCTTGGATGGCGTTCGTAACTCTCGGTTTGAGGTGGTGAGGGGGNGGCATACATTAAAACCATTAGTTATGCAAGAGAGAACAATTGAGAGAGAGAGAGAAAGAGAAAGGGAGAGAGAGAGAGAGAGAAAGAGAGAGAGAGAGAACACTGCTACAAGCTAATGCAAACATATATTTAAAAAAAATCGTAAAGGAGAGGTCCGAATGACATCTACACGATAATCCAACTTGTTCCACGCTCTTGTCAGCATGTCCGGTGTTACGGCTTGGATGGCGTTCGTAACTCTCGGTTTGAGGTGGTGAGGGGGTAGCGAGCTCGCATTCGACATGTCAATGTGAAGGGAACGGTCTCATGTTTCCTTTATGGTGAGCCACCCCATTGGCTTCCAGCTTTTCGCGGATACCTGAACGAGACGTTGCCATAACACTGAATTGGTCGAGGAGCAGCTGGTGACCAGGCTCTTCATCACTGGCCCCCAAGAAGCCCGGAACTTACTCCGTGCGTTATTTTTCTATGGGGGTACATAAGGGATCAAGTGTTTCGTCCACCATTGCCTGCTTACATTGACAACCTCAAAACCAGAATAACGAACGCCATCGAAACCGTAACACTGGACATGCTGACAAGAGTGTAGAACGAGTTTGATTAACGCGTAGATGTCGTTCGGGCCGCTCGTGGTCTTCACAATGAACATTTATGAATGTGTGATAGACAAACTTCACAGTTTCACGCTTCATTCGATTGGTCAATCAAGGTTTTAGGTTGTTCTGTTTTTATATTAAAGACTTTCAAAGTTGGGGTTAGGCTATTTTTTTATACTCACCCTGCATTTAAAACACTGTTTGCAGACATAAACTTTGTAGCCATGCGAAGTAATCTGTGAGTTAACCAGTTGTGAAAAGTTGCGTATGTAGCAATAACGTGAAATATTTTTCGATTCGTCCTTCGCCATCAGAAGATCTCTCGTTTTTCGTCACCCACATTGGCACCATTTCTCACTAGCATTCAACGAGTACACATTTACAGACACGCCAGGGTTGTTGTTCACAATCCTTCTACCTCAGCATACCATTTGTCCACACGCGAAGACTGCGATTACTTAAAAAATCTGGCCAACACTGACTACTTGAAACATTTGCTGTCGTAGTAGAGGGGATTGATTATAGTGCGTTTGTGTTTGATAAAATCAGAAAGGTCAACATAAATTGTGAAATGTGAAGTATCATCCGATATGTTACATGGAGGAAGTCTCTTGCATATAGTCATAGGCGTTCTTAGAACATTCATCCTTTAAATCGTCACCTCGCACTTAGAACACATTTAGTTTATTTGGGCGGGCTCTTTATACACATATGATTCCCATGCCATCGAACACTGCTGCTGAAAGCTAAGTTCTTTTCACAGAATCAGCACTTACAACTTTGGAATGGTTCAGAGGAGATGGTTTACCAGACAGTTGTCACTGTAACAGACGTCGATGTGTCCGTCGGCAGTGCAGTGCGGTTTTAATATAACTTGTGCCTATGTTCACCTTGCTTGTCGTGCAATTGTATAGCTCTTTATTTTAGATGTATTGCTGGTTGTCAAAGGTTATCCCTGCTAATGAGGCCTCGGGCTGCCGGTGTTTGTATGTATTTTACTGTAACACAAGACTACGTACATTGTGCTCGTAGCGCAATTGCATAAACTTTGAATTTTTTCGTGTATGGTTGGTTATTGCATGTTACCCCTGCTAACATGTATTTCTGTATATATTTTCGTTTTTATGTATATAGTCAGGATATTGGTAGACAAAGGAAGAATCTCAGTCGATGAGGTATCCAAGTTAGCAAACACCCATGTTAGTAGACGACGAGGGTGGCAGTGAGTGTGTCGTGTGTGCATGGAACGGCAAGTGTGTGTGATATTTCAGGCCCGAGACCCCTGCATGCGTCGGTAACTTTGCGATGCACTTGTATGTATACCTACATCAATTAATTTTTTTAATATATGGTCGGTTGTTACATGTTTCTGAATTTCAAAGTTTAGGAAATGAAGTCCAACTGTACTTATATCAGGCCTTAAGACCTACTTCTCCTTATCTCGTTTATTGCAGTGATGAGTGATAACTGCAATATGAATTTGATGAATATAGCTATAGTGAGTGGTACATGGCAGCCAACTTTGCTTAGAAGAGGGGTTATGGTTTAATTGGCCCTGCTGCCCTGATTGATATCGGCAGAGATGAGTATGAATTTTGATTTGACGACAATTACTTCAACTAAAGGGAAATGGTGGTCAGCTCTGCTTATAGGAGGGATTATGGTATAATTGCCCGGCTGCCATGATCGTTGATGGGAGCAATGCCTGTGATATGAATTTAGTGACTATGGTTTCAGCAGGTGAGTAAAAATGGTGTTCCACAATGTTTATACAATGGTTCAAGGCATAATTGACAAAACTACCCTGGTGGTCGTCAGGAGTAATGCCTATGATATAAAATTAGTGACTATAGCTTTGGTGGATTGGAAATGGTTGCTAACTAGGCTTATGAGAAGGCTTAAAGTTCACTTGAACAAATCACTCTTTTCATTGTGTGAAACAGCTCGGATATTATAACTTACTGTGCTTATAAGAGAGCTTAAAGTGTACTTGCCCTGCCACTCTGTTTGTCATCAGAGGTGATGCCTATGTTATGAATTTGGTGGCTCTATATTAAACAGCTCGGAAATTATGGCCAACTATACTTAATAGACCTGACCACCCTTATCGAGATCAGGGGCGATGCCTATAATATAAATTTGGTACCTATATCTTAAACATTTGATAAATTATGGCCAACTATACTTATGAGAAGGCTTAAGGGATAATAGACTATACTACCCTAGCTTACATCAGGAGCGTTGCCTATTCTATTAATTTGGTTGCAGTATATTAAACGGTTCGGAAATTATGGCTGACTATGATTAAAAGTTTGTGGGTGTCGGATATAGACATACTGTACTTGACATAATTAGCATGGGTGCGATTAGCATTCGTTTGCAAATGTAAGCCAACTATGTCTATAAAAGTACTTCGTGGTTTAACATACTTACATTATCTGATTTCATGATGGTGCATATGTACAAAATTTCGAGGACCTGGCCTGGATTNCGTGGTTTAACATACTTACATTATCTGATTTCATGATGGTGCATATGTACAAAATTTCGAGGACCTGGCCTGGATTGTTTATGATTTATGAATAACTATGCCTATAAACTGATGGCATCTTGCATTTTATATTTTCATTACACCTCGAATANTTACATCAGGAGCGTTGCCTATTCTATTAATTTGGTTGCAGTATATTAAACGGTTCGGAAATTATGGCTGACTATGGTTATAAGTTTGTGGGTGTCGGATATAGACATACTGTACTTGACATAATTAGCATGGGTGCGATTAGCATTCGTTTGCAAATGTAAGCCAACTATGTCTATAAAAGTACTTGGTGGTTTAACATACTTACATTATCTGATTTCATGATGGTGCATATGTACAAAATTTCGAGGACCTGGCCTGGATNTGGTGGTTTAACATACTTACATTATCTGATTTCATGATGGTGCATATGTACAAAATTTCGAGGACCTGGCCTGGATGGTTTATGATTTATGAATAACTATGCCTATAAACTGATGGCATCTTGCATTTTATATTTTCATTACACCTCGAATANTGTTTATGATTTATGAATAACTATGCCTATAAACTGATGGCATCTTGCATTTTATATTTTCATTACACCTCGAATAGACATATCCGAATGGTTATTTTTATATATGAATCATTTACACCTGTTTTGGCACCTATGTTCTGGTGGCTCAGTTGACTAGGGCATATTTCTACCATTCCAAGGTCCGACAGTTTGTCGCTTCTTACCTCCACAGGTTTTTTATATTGTATTAATTCATATAACATCGATAGAGGCAAGTGTCTGCATTCATAACATGAAACATCGCCCTTAGCCTCCAGCTGACACCAGCACTCCTAGCTACAGATGACAAAATCGAGCGACACTAGCGCTGTCTAGCAGATAATGGGGGAAACCAATATGGCGCCCCCTGGTAGGCAATGAAAGAAACTTCCAAGATTGTGACCGATACTAGCTCCACCTAGCAGATGATATGAGAACCAAAATTGCGGAATTCGAAACAAAATGGCGACCTACAGACATCCAAGATGGCAGCCAACAGAAGACGATATCCAAGATGGCGGTTGTAGATAGAGTAATAGGCCATAAGGAATGACAGAAAATGAATTATTAATGTGGAACGACATAGCATGAACTAGAAAATTATAGAAAAAAGATGGCATCATAGAATGATAGAGCATTAAGTACCACATCAGAATGACAGAGCGTGAACTGGAACGTTTTCGAATCAATATGGCAGCATGGAATGACAGAGCACGAAATACTTGCTGGATGGAGGTCAAGATCAAATGTCAAGGTATCCGAATGTGTGGGTGGAGTACAAGGTCACAAAAAAAACGGATCCAAGATGGCGGCTGATCCACACATTAACTGCCAGATGCCTTGTGCTCTCAGACTGACTTTTTTAACTTCTACTCTATATACAATGATTCAAATAAATAACCGTCTCTAATGACCTCCCTGTCGACGAGATGTTTAACCGAACTATGTACCTATCTAATGTATAATGTGTACATACAAATTGTTGTTGAATTTGGGGAAATCTTTTAATTTATGTCGCAAATTTACCTAAGTTATTTATTGAGCCTGCATTTTGATAATCGTTATCTGACCCATTTTAATCATGAACGTTTACATGGCCTTCTGTAGCATTTATGCTGTGCACAATTTGGTACAAATTGGTTTAAATGTTTCAGCGTAACAATAGGTTGGAATCGGTTGATTGGTCTTCGAGATATAGCATAAAACCTTCATAATTTTCATGGGGCGATCTTCATAAATGGAGGCCAAAAAAGTAATGTAGTAGCAAATTCAATGATTGTATACTGCCAATATACAAAGTTAAGTTAAAATATATTACATAGTTTCGTAGATGTAGCATGCTTAATTATTTTTTATTTGCTATTCCGAAAATGAGTGTCATACTTAAAAAAATANATAGTTTCGTAGATGTAGCATGCTTAATTATTTTTTATTTGCTATTCCGAAAATGAGTGTCATACTTAAAAAAATAAACATATTAATATGGCCTAACAACAGTACATCTTCACCGAATTTTGCAAGAATGGGTTGATTGTTCCCCCAAATACTAGATAAAATCTTTATATTCATTGGTGTCGCTATCTTACAAAATGGCAGAGAAATGAGGCTCTGAATTGACAAATTTTATGATTGTAATATGTACTGCCAACTTACAAAGTTAGGTTTGAATTTCTTTCCTTAATAAAATATACTGAGCTAAAAAATTTATACAGCGACCATTTTGAAAAAGAGTGCATAACCTTCTTAACACATTGTAGTTTACACGGCCTGCTGCAGTACTATTTGTTTGCCAAATTCGGTAACAATCTGTCAATTGTTTCCCGAGATAGGGCATAAAAACTTAATTTATTCGTATAGCGCTATCTTGCAAAATGGAGGACAATAAATGGTCCGTGTATATATAGTTTTGACAATTTAGCATTCTAAGCTAAAATTACTACATGGCCGCCATTTTGAAAATAAGTTTCAATGCTTAAAATATACCACTTAACATCATCTACCTCTATACTACTTGTTTGTCAAATTTGATAGTAAATGGATAATTGTTTCTTGGGGTATGCCAGAAAACTTTATTTATTCGCATTGCGATATCTTTCAAAATGTGTGACAAAAGATGCTCAGTGTTGATGCAGTTGATAGTTGTAATTACTACTGCCAGCATAAAAAATATGTTGTAATTACGTATATAATTTTGACGATATAGCATTCTAAGCTAAAATAGCTATATAGCCGCCATTTTTTAAATAAGTGTCTGACATGCTTAACACATATTACTTAACATAATTTGCATCAGTACCACTTGTTTGCCAAATTGTGTAGGAATAGGTTAATGTTTTAACGAGATATAACAAAATAACTTAATTAATTAGGATAACGCTATCTTCCAAAATGGCCGACAAATGTTTTATGTGTTAAAATATATTATGCTTGTAACAAATACTCTCAGTATACAAAATTTGGCCAAAATTGGTTAAATTATATGGCGGATTTGGCAAATAAATCTAAAATTATTGTATGACCGCCTTTTTGAAAATAAGTGCCTAATCAAATCCAATATAAGTTTAAAATGTCCGACGTGGTCAAAAACTCTGAAAGTCAGGTGTCCTTACTAAGTATTATATGTGTACAAAGCTTGGTGAAATTTGGATGAAGGTTCAAAAACTGAAAGGGGGGACACACGCACACACAATAATATACACGTACACACACACAGGAAAGTTATCTCATGAGCCTTTCTTTCCTTCAGAAAGTAGGCTAAAAATGAGATGGTAGCTTCTTTGACGTAGGAAGTGTGCAGCGACTAGAGCGCTCGCCTCCTGCCACGACGAACCGTGTTCGATTCCCGTTGGAGTCGCTCGTGGATTTTCACACGTGAAAATCGTACCGGCTAATGATTTTGGTTGGCGAGTTTTCCCGGGAATTTCCGGTTTCCCACGCCCTTGCATTCCAGCGCCGCTCAGTTTACACCTCGTTTCACCCTCATCAGCTATCAAGACCGCCTTGCCGCCCATACCTCTCCACACTCTCTGGCAGTAATGTATACGTTTAGCCTTATCAGAGTGAAGTAATTCATGAACAAAATCACACGATAGGGTGTTTCATTTGCAACCCGAGAAGTGCACTATGACACGACATTCGAGAAAGTTCTGTCTGCTGAGATAAAATCATCGTATTTATTTGTTCGGATTTCTTCATATATACAATATGGGAAGGAGAAGGGGTGGAATGAAGACAAGAGAAAACGAGAGTATCACGAGAAAACACCTACAAAATTTCAGTGCCTGTCAAGTTTCCCACATTGGAATCCTCGTCCGAAAAATTGGCATCCATCGGGACCTGGGATCGAATCAAGTAGCACAGCAGTAATTCTGGACTCGAAATAGTCCGTCTCATTCGTCAGTCATCCGTCCGTCCGGCAGTCATCCATTTGTCATTTTTGTCCGTCCGTTGAAAGCGATTCTCAACAATCCGTCGTCCGTCAATCCTTCTGTACGGCAAAATTTCAGTGTGGCATCGCGATCTTTCTTTAGTTGAAGATGTATTTTGCTTGGAAATACATTTTCCAGAGAAAAACATTTCGGGTAAATAATTTTTTCACGTAATAAGACTCTGTACAATTTTTTATTTTTTTTACATTTCAAATTCCTGAACTTACCACCAAATGTAAATAAACACAGATACACCACATGCATTTCATTTCCAAGTGCGTATCACGTCTAAGAAATGTCACCAGAAGACGGTGGCTTATTCACCCGTCCGTAGAAAGTTAAAGTTTGGTTAATATTTGACGGATGGGCGGATAGGAAGAAAAGTTGCCCTGCGTTAGATTGAAGATCACGTGACCGCCGGACGGACAACTGACGGATGCGATGGACAATTGTGAGTCCAGCATATCCCATCTGGTTGATCTCGCTGCACCAACAAAGTTCTGGGTACATGTGGCTTGGTTGCTATGCGGCCGGGACCATAGACTAAAGATGAGGTGGACCGCTTTTTCGTCTTCTGCGCATGTATCCATCATTGACCTATTCGAAAAGAACACACCTGTCAAAGTCACATGGTCAACATTGTTAAACGTGTTTGATTAATATAAATTTTTAAATATAAATTAAATATGATATTAATAAATTTATTTTTACCGATTTGAATTTAATCAAACCTCATCACAAATTTGCTAGAGGAAGTATTAAAACATCTAAAAAGCACCTGTTTACCAAACAGTGTTATAACCACAAATCCAATCCGCACCGTTTTTGCTAGCCGTATTGGCAGAAAAGCAGTTCAGTTTTGGGACACGGAGATTGGTTGTGCGCAGCCAGCGAGGTCGGTCTACCTCATCTTTAGTCTGTGATTACGACAAAAAGTTTGTGTTGAGCGTGTTGGGTTGCTGTGCGGCCGGGACGAGGCAGACGACGCTGTGGGAGCGGTCCTGTCGGCGCGGCGGTCCGGTGTCGCGAGGTGACCAGTCGACCTCGCCGTGACCTTGCCGCCTCCTTAGCGCGCCTCGCCATTGTCCCCCCACCCCCCTTACAGTGTGTGCTGTGCACGACCTTGGGCGACACGTCCTGGGTGCCCGCCGCCTCGCCAGGAAGTGTCAAAGGGTCGTCGCCGTCGGCGCGGTCAGGGGTTCGTCGGTTCCGCACCGCTGCTGTAGTCTGTTCCCGGTATCTTCACACTTTTGGAATCAAACCGTTGAAAAACCACACCGTATGGCGTGTTTGCTTGTTTCCTAAATATGTCGTGTATCACAGGTGTTTTTTTATTTTTTTACTTATATTAACATATGAGCATCTTATTCTTTGTAAAATTAAACATTTACTTATATATTATCTATAAATTGTAATAAATTTGTTGGTAACGCCTAGTGAGAAATAGTTTTCGTATAAAATATCATTAAAGTGCGTGCGCACAAATGCAGTGCGTTATCCATTTGGTGTGTGATTTTCTAGACTTCTTTAAGAGGCACGCCTGCCTGCTTCGCTTTTCTCCTTTTTTTTGGCCGAGGAGCGGGGAAATTATAAGGGTTACACTGACACNGGGGTTCGTCGGTTCCGCACCGCTGCTGTAGTCTGTTCCCGGTGTCTTCACACTTTTGGAATCAAACCGTTGAAAAACCACACCGTATGGCGTGTTTGCTTGTTTCCTAAATATTTCGTGTATCACAGGCGTTTTTTTTTTACTTATGTTAACATATGAGCATCTTATTCTTTGTAAAATTAAAGATTTACTTATATATTATCTATAAATTGTAATAAATTTGTTGGTAACGCCTAGTAAGAAATAGTTTTCGTATAAAATATCATTAAAATGCGTGCGCACAAATGCAGTGCGTTATCCATTTGGTGTGTGATTTTCTAGACTTCTTTAAGGGGCACGCCTGCCTGCTTCGCTTTTCTCCTTTTTTTTGGCCGAGGAGCGGGGAAATTATAAGGGTTACACTGACACGCGCTGCAGGTGTCCCATCGCCGCTACGTGCAGGGCTCTGAAATGGCGGGCATTGTTCTCATAGTGCTGCGTGTACCTATGAGACTTTCAGTGGTGACCCTATCATTCTATTCATGAAAAGTCTGTAACAAAGTTCAATACAGGCTCCTACTGTAGTTTGGCTCGTATCCGGCTAGTATGTTTTAAGATACGGCAGTCTGAAAAAGCCTTTTTTAACTATATTGGAGGGCCCCAAAATAGTATTTACAGCATGCGTGGTAACTTTTAAGTACCATTCCGTCCTCGTCTGGGGTATGGTGTCTTTTCGTAGGTAATCATACTGGTGGCACGTTCAGTAGTTTCGTCAATAAACCGGGATTTAAAACACTCTGCAACATAGTTCAAGCTTAAGCTTTGTTTGAACGAGGCGGAAGAATCNTAGTTTGGCTCGTATCCGGCTAGTATGTTTTAAGATACGGCAGTCTGAAAAAGCCTTTTTTAACTATATTGGAGGGGCCCAAAATAGTATTTACAGCATGCGTGGTAACTTTTAAGTACCATTCCGTCCTCGTCTGGGGTATGGTGTCTTTTCGTAGGTAATCATACTGGTGGCACGTTCAGTAGTTTAGTCAATAAACCGGGATTTAAAACACTCTGCAACATAGTTCAAGCTTAAGCTTTGTTTGAACGAGGCGGAAGAATCNAGTCAATAAACCGGGATTTAAAACACTCTGCAACATAGTTCAAGCTTAAGCTTTGTTTGAACGAGGCGGAAGAATCACCAGAATGTAAAACTTTAGCAGGGTTTCAGAAAAGTTGGAAGTAACCATGAATGGAAGTAAGTTGCAACTGGTCAACTGTTGCAAGGTATGCCGATGCTTGCACACTGCTGTACACTCAGGCAGCAGGGACCAATAACCACCGTGGACCACTCGCGAGCAAGCATGGCATCTGCCAGGCCGGTCTCAGTTCTGTATCCCGCCGTTAGTGCCCAGTGAAACATACCAGCTCCCCCATTAATAGCCATGTGTATCTGGAATGGTTTTGGCCATGCGAGGCACACACGCGAGAGAGTAATACGGGCGACACCAGTCCGCGTAACTATCGCCCCCTGTGCATCTATCGTACACGCAAGTTTAAAAACGGGCAGTGTTCCCGATGTGCCGCTGAAACAGTGGAACTATGGGACTTTAAGCGGTCACCCTATCACTTTATTAGTGCAAAGTCTGTAGCAAAATTCAGTACATGTCCCTATACTAGTTTATGAGTGTTTTCGATCAGTACATTTGGCGGTAAGGCAGTGTGAAAAGAGAGCTTTAGCTGTGCTAGAGATCTCGGATATAGTGATTGTAATGTGCGTGGTTCCTTGACAATAATCTTCGTGCCTTGTCTTCAAGAGTATTTTCGTAGATTAGTAAATAAGGTGCAAATAAAATAGTTTAATAAAATAACGTGCATTTCGAACACTCTGCAATGCAGATCAAGTTCAGGTACAGAGTCCTTTCAACTCATTTCTTTTCGTCCTGCACCATAATCACAAAAGTCTATCATCTCTTACAATAACTATACTTTCTCCCACTTAGGTCCTTTAATTATATTCAAGTTTTAAAACTACATGACTTACGCACAGATTTCTCCAATGCTCTGTCTGCTTCGTTGGTTTGCTTTGCCCTACCATAGACCGTTCCTCCTTCGGGATGTGGCCATGCCTTTAATTTGCTGCTATGGCAGCAGTCAACCATACACAAAGCCGCAATGCATGCATGTGTCAATTTATATAACAATAACTCCGACCTAAGGTGTATAGAAATCGCCCTTAGACGCATCACATGTACCTACCGAACATTGATACTANCTGTTTTCGTGAATACGCGTATCTCTGTAAATAAAATGTATGGAAATGCGATTTTGTGCCAGAAGCGGTAAAAAAACTATTGTCTGTGTCGCTATAATTTTGCTGTAATCATATTAAGTGTATTCATGGGGAAGAGACGTGCGCGCAGCACTGGCCATGTTATCAGTTGTCTCACAAATTTCAGGTGATGCGTTCTTACTGCTGTTACCGTAGACTGAAGACCGGGTGTTTGTGGTACAGCACATATGCTGCCGTGCCGTTCCGTTGTCGCTCAGCTACGGACCGGTCCGTGACGGGCAACACAGTAGCGTGCCCGAACGTCTGCCGGGTACTATACCATACCGATGCTTGGACACTGCTACACCATAAAGTACTAAAGAACACTTTTTTATTCTTTATATATATTTTTTTGGTGGCCGTGAAGGAGGGTGAAACAGCCTTTTATACAGTAAATTCCGCGCACACGCCAGTAAACTGTCGTCACTGGCCACAACACGCTGAACGCCGTTCGGCAATCAGCGCCTGGTAACCTACTAACTGGGTGGCAGTCCAACCAACAAGGAACCTTTCGCAGCAAGCAGTAACCAATCAGAAACAAGGTCTGTTCCCAGAAAAGAAAAAAAATCAGCAAAAGCAAAGGATTATATATACCCCTGCATTTCCCAGAAAGGGTACAGTTGTAGGGGTGGGAAGTCACACATGCGTGGTTCAACCTATGGCTGGCCACGTAAAAAAGTATTCTATGACGCTGGAAAGAAAGAGCGAGAGGGGGGGGGAGAGAGGATAGTACCAACAGCCAATCACAGAGCTTCTCGCGCTTTTGAGTTATCCGGGTTGTCTGCGCGGAAATTGTTGAGTTAATACACACAGATAACACAGGAATTCTGGTGAAGTGTGAATCGGTGTTACTGAAATCCCGTCAGTTCACTGTGTCCGGTCGTCGTTATCTGCGAACGTGCGAATCCACCTTAACTCAGTCCTCTCTTCACATAAATATGATTGAACGTTTCCCACGAATCAGTTTCCTGGATACGAATTCTCGAGTCATTAGCAGAATCAATAGGCCTCGTAGCCATTCTAACAACAAGGTCTATTTGCAGAACACCAATCCGCAAGTCGTAAATTAAAATAATAAAAAAAACGTACTCCAATTTAACTTCCGCTTGTAAACCACTGCGTGGAATATTCATTTGTTCATTTGGCTGCTTCCTTCGTGAAGGGAAGGCCTGTTCGTGGCAATATTGAATTTGATGGTTTTCCTACCGGCTTATAATCAACTCAGAATTCTTCCAGGGGTTGCAAGTAAATTGTGGTCCGATTTCCAAAGTACTATACATGTTCACTGTTTAACTTAACCTGAAATAATTTTACGAATTTATCCGGTCTCTATTCAAAGAAATGGAAAATTGCAGTAGGTCTCGTGCACGAAAAAAAAAACCGGCACCGATACGACCAGGATCTTTCTTTCAATTATACTGTTTACTAATGCTGATTCATACATTGCACCTACGATTTCATACATTGCAAGTCAGAGAATATTTCTTTATATTTTGGTTACATCACCTATTAGAATTATCTCAACATGTGGCATTTTTTCGCCCTCTTAAGGGATCATGCTAATTGTAACGCCTGTTTTTGTATTTTTTTTAATTTTTAGTTTTCCAATTATTTTAGAAAGAAGTTGTACCTATGTACCATTTAGCGATGATTGGAAAANTTTTTTTTAATTTTTAGTTTTCCAATTATTTTAGAAAGAAGTTGTACCTATGTACCATTTAGCGATGATTGGAAAACACTCTGTAATGTTCTAACTCCTACTGGAACAAGAACAAAGAAGGGGATGCATAGCAGTCATATAGAAAGTTAACACCAGAGAAGAAGTTCATATGAAAGGTTTAGTAAAGTTTTTATTTGTCAATTCTAACGGAAACTATCAATGCTACAGAATTTCAAGCTATAAGACGAGCGGAAGAAGAGAAGAAAGGTAAGTTTATATAAAATTGTAGTGAACATTACTTAGTGAGGAAGTCACACGGTCTCGCTCTCCGGACCCTCCGGCGGTCCAGGTATGCTCAGCACGTGCCTCCTCGCCTCTGTTTGTAGGCACTGAACTGGCGTGCAGCTGCGCTTCCCTCGACCACTTTCAACATTCTGCACATGTGTTTTCGCACCTAAAAATATTTTTTTGAAAACATCCTGTTTAAGCATTTTCACTTACAAAATAAGCATTAGAAACATAAATTTAAAAAACTGAAAGGAATGTTTGAGTGTTTTGTTCGATGCCATTTCTAAGTGTGGAATTTTTTAAGGACGCGGAGCAGTGTTTGAATAATAAGTTTTTTTCTTATAAAGTTCTGCGCACCGTTCCGTAACAGTTACATAAAAAAGAAAAATAACACTGTGGGACCGAAATCCTTAGTGGCGGTGTAAGAGAAAGACGATAAGGTTGATATTCACTCGGGTATTATATACGTTTTTGTCCTTGTGACATCCACATAGAATTCACAAAACATGTAGCCACAAAGCCAACGTTGTAGGATCTCGCGTGACGTGACATTCTTGTGGCATACGCGAGTGAAGATGAAGGTGTGTGCTTTGTTTGTTTTTCCACAGGCCCTTCCTTGCATGAAAATCGCATTCAGAGTACCTACTATATACACATTTTTGTACAGTTCTTGTGACAAATGAATACGTGTATTGTTATGTAATTTACTCTTGCCGTTGTTGACTTATTTACATAAAGTTTGTGAGCAACTCGCTGGTTGTTCGACGATTATGTCAACGTAAACCCCTCGTGTGACGGGTAAAGCTGTGCGGTATGGCAGCATATCGGTTATGATAGCATATTCTTGCAGTGTCTCAACTTCAATATATATATAGCGGTGTACTGCACATTGCTATATTAACTTTGCGATATTTACTGAATACTAATCGCGGAGGTCACGTGACCTTCAGAGTACTTGCGCATACCGGTGTGAGGTGGAACTAGGGTTTTCAGATGTCCGGCAATCGAATTTTTTCTGGTCCTAAAAAAATGTGTTTTCCCTTTTTTACTTTATGAAATATAGTATTAAAATGTGATGTTGTTTAAAACAAATCTAAGCATGGAGGTTTATTTTCCTGGTACTAGGCTTTCATATTTTATGTTAATTTATAGTATGAACATCATTTTGTAATATTATTTTAACTTTTGAAAATTATTTGCTTAAAATATTATGCATGATTTAACTCATTTTNGAACATCATTTTGTAATATTATTTTAACTTTTGAAAATTATTTGCTTAAAATATTATGCATGATTTAACTCATTTTTCAACATTATTAAGATGAATATGTATGCAAAAAAAATAATGTACAGTTTTCAGTATAAATCATTTGCGGCGCAAAAATATCCCCGTTTTTAATTAAAAGTCCTTTTATTCCACAGTGAACGTCCATTTTTATCCTGATTGTCTGATAACCGTAGGTGCAGAAGCGGATCTAGTATGAAATTAATCAAATAAAATCTGTATTTAAACAATTCTGATATCATTTAATTTCAGTTTTAAAACATTCACAGGACAGTTTCACAACTATTTAAGCGCTTTTGCCGATGATGGGGGAGGTGGTCATGTCCCCTGTGACCCTCCTCACTGTGGATTTGTTCGNTTAAGCGCTTTTGCCGATGATGGGGGAGGTGGTCATGTCCCCTGTGACCCTCCTCACTGTGGATTTGTTCGGCGGAACACCAGCACCGCTGAGCAAGCATGTGCAAGAGCGCGAACTGCGGTGTGACCTCAATCGAGAGCAGTCCATTCCCCCTGCTGGGAGGTAGATAAGGCCCGCAGATAAGCGTCCCTCCAGATAACGACTTTCTGGCTGTGGCCGTGAGAAAACAATCCATTTGTGGAGTAAATGGGTTATTTGCAAAGCAAAATGGGTCATTTGCGCAGCATGAGTTCAAGCTGAGCTAAGAACTTGTCTGGAAGAAACTGTTGAAGATCTAACTGCTAGGTAATGTTATCAAGGAACTAGATAAAATATCTGGATGAATGGATGCATAGAAATCCTTAAATCTCACTAGTGAGTTATGTTATGTGTGTATATATATATATATCAATAGCTATGCCAAATAGATACCCATGTTGCAACTGTAGAAAAAACTTAAGATTTTTCATGAATATGACACAAGCACATGATTGTACGAAGTCTACTGTGGAGCTTACCTCTATGGCTGTACCTTGTTCCACTGCTGGAAAATTCACGGAAAACAGTGTTGCTACTGTGGAAAAATCTTCAGTAAGAGCTGCCATGCTCGGCGACATGAGGAAAACACCTGTACAAAGAGGTGTTTTCGCGCTATGAATCATTACGACAATGGCCACTCGCCGTTTATACAAGTTGATCCATTGAAGAACCACATCAAGAACTGCAACGATTCATCTTTTGAGAGCCAGCAAGTGATGCCGTCAATACCCCATCCTGCATCGGTGGGTACAGATTCGTCAGGCGATAATGATAAGACAGTTAGTACTAAAGATGGAATGCGTGCAGTAGGGTCGGATTGTGTGGAATGTACACTTGCAAGACTTTCGCGTGAAATCTATGAACTTTAAAATAAACTGTCGTCGGCTCTAAATACTCATGATGCCCATGCGACTCCTACAAAGAAAAGTAAATTTGATATTGAGGATGAAACAGGAGGTAAAGACGATCATGAAGACAGCATTGGTGATGACTATGACGACTACGATGATGAAGTATCTGATGAGAAGTGTATGATGATTCGCTCGACGTTCCCACCCATTTCACCGACGAGTTTCCTTTAACAAGTGGTGTGGTGTGAAGAAGGCAGAAGGCGTCAAGAACGCTCGTACCATATTTCCCGAAGACCCGAATTAACTTGTTGATAGACTCAGATATTTGATTGAGCTGCAAAAACGCGGGGATCTCTCATGCATTGTTGAGATATCTTCAATCATCGATTGACTGAAGGATCGGGGTTATATCAGATGAGACTGTTGGCTACTATCCATTATAGGCAAACATCTTAGAAATGTAAAGTACGAATGTACCTAATAATTAGAAAGCTAGAATGTATATGATAAGTAAATAAGTTAAATTTATGTATACATAGTAATGTGTGTTTAATTTATTATACAGTTCCTTCTGCTTCCCTGAAATACTTATTAATTTAGTGGTGTAAACAATCGATTGCGAGAGCCTGTTTTAGATCAAATTTATGTGAGCATCTGCAGAAGGAAGGCTATGGTTCGATCTGAAGTATTATGTCTTACTTNTGAGACTGTTGGCTACTATCCATTATAGGCAAACATCTTAGAAATGTAAAGTACGAATGTACCTAATAATTAGAAAACTAGAATGTATATGATAAGTAAATAAGTTAAATTTATGTATACATAGTAATGTGTGTTTAATTTATTATACAGTTCCTTCTGCTTCCCTGAAATACTTATTAATTTAGTGGTGTAAACAATCGATTGCGAGAGTCTGTTTTAGATCAAATTTATGTGAGCATCTGCAGAAGGAAGGCTATGGTTCGATCTGAAGTATTATGTCTTACTTNTCTGTTTTAGATCAAATTTATGTGAGCATCTGCAGAAGGAAGGCTATGGTTCGATCTGAAGTATTATGTCTTACTTGTTTCGTTTAAAATGGATGAGTTCTATATGGCGAACGAATGAATGAGGGGAAGATTTTTGTGGAATGTTTCGCAACTAGTTTGATGGCCTGGTCTGTTGGCTTGGTAAGTTAGTATAACCCTTTGGTATGATCAGCTGTGGTAGAAATGTTTTGCGAAAATTTTGCGAAGATTTTGTGCGAAGAGGTTAGTTACGAGACTCTTCTTAGAGACTATTTTCGAGATTGTCCATAATCGTTTGTATAGGTGGGTGGTATGGCAGGATGTTCTTGGGGGTTGGTCTAACCAGTTTTGCAGGAACTGGCCTCGTCAGGAGCTAGTCTTGTGCTCAGTCAGTCTCGACAGGAACCAGTCTTGGATGGAGTAAGTCTTGGGTGGAGTCAGTCGTTGGCTAGTATGGTTAGTCTGTATAGCCGCCTGTTGTGACCAGCTAGTAATGAACAATTTTATGGACTGTGATTTTTCTCGATTTTTAGTGTTCAATGTCATTGGGGTCAAGGTCAATGTCGACAACAACCAACATGGTAGCTAAATTGACAGATCCTCTAACGGCGAAATCGATCATTAATAGACTAGCGTCACCCAGGTAATAAAAAAGTAAACAAATTATAAACGAAAAAACGAATTTGTTGGGCGGAGTGCATTCGACAGAATGAGCATTGGTGAGGGGGTATGGGAGGGGAATGTTAATACAATGGAAACATTGGTGGTGGGTCGAACGAGCGTGAGTAATCAACTAATAAAAGCCCTGTTGGGGGTGAAGCGAGCACAAGTAAACAACCAATNCGAGCACAAGTAAACACCCAAATTGAATTATTGGTGAAGGGAGTGGAGGGGAACCGACTAATTAACCAATGAGAAACACTGGCGAGGGTCAGTCGTCTGCTGGACGTGGTGCTGAGAATATGAATAATGAATGTTTCAAAACACTTGTAAGGATTTTTTAAAAACTTTTTCGGCATTTTGAGAATTTTTTGCTATTTCTTGCGTGTAAGGTTATAAAGGTCACTGGGGTCAGTGTCAAAGATAAATTTCAAGGACACTTAGATTTAATATGATGGTTGGGTGACATCATAACATGGTGGCTGGTCCTTTCTAAGCCAAAACATTCAAAATTTTAATTTTCCAAAATGTTTTTCAAAATTGTTTGATAAATTTTTAATAATCTTTTAAATGTATCAATTTTTTTTTAATTTCTTGGTTTTAAGGTTAAAGGTTTACAGGGTTATGGTCATAGGTAAAAGTCAAGGTCACAGACATCCAACGTGGCGGATGTAGCCAGTAACATAATATGGTAGCCGACTTTTATGAATTTATTCGTCGATTTTTATAATTTTTCTAGACTTTTTATTTTGAAGGTAATTGGGGTCAAAGTCACTGACATCCAACATGGTGGTCGGAGTTATCGATGTAATTTTTNCTTTTTATTTTGAAGGTAATTGGGGTCAAAGTCACTGACATCCAACATGGTGGTCGGAGTTATCGATGTAATTTTTTCCTACGTTTATATTATTGTTTTTTATGTCCAAGGTCATCCAAGGTTATAATCATCGGGTCAAGGTCAAGGTCACTTATATCCAAGATGGCAGTTGGGTTACGTCAGTGTAATCTTTTCCTCGATAGTTAATTTTTTTGATTTTTCGAATTTTTTGGTTTTAAGGTCATTGAAGGTTACGGGCACAGTGTCAAGTTCATGTTTGTAGGTCAAGATCACCTGAATCCAAGATGGCGGTAGTAGTTGGTAACGTAATATGGTCGCTGACTTTTATGAATTTATTCGATTTTTACAATTGTTTCTCCAGTTTTTGTTTTTAAGGNGTAACGTAATATGGTCGCTGACTTTTATGAATTTATTCGATTTTTACAATTGTTTCTCCAGTTTTTGTTTTTAAGGTCATTGGGAACAGAGTCACTGGCATCCAACATAACGGTTGGAGTAATCAATGTAATGTTTTCCTAGGTTTAAACATTTTTCCGATTTTTTTCAAATGTTTTGTATTTTTTGGGCTTCAGGGTCATTCATGGTCAAGGTCAAAGGTTAAGGTAAAAGGTAAAGAACTATCCCACCAAATTTTTCCAATGAATCGTTTTTGAAAATAAGGGGATCGTTCCTTGCAAATGAGGGATCGGTCCTTTTTGAGGGAAAAACGGGAAACTTTAAGGAAAAAAGGAAATTTTAAGGGAAAAATAGTCAGTTTCGAGGGAAAAAAAGACATTTTAAAAGAAGAAAGAGTTAAATTCAAGATGGCGGCGGTTGGCGCAGGCGCTTGTCCCAGGTCCCGTTGTGGCCGACTTCCCCAAATCATCCTACTATAATTGTTTTACGTTTTCAATTAAATAAAAAATTTAACGCTATCTAGAGATAAATTTTTAAATTACGTTTGTTTTACAAACTCATTGCATATTTCAAACAGATCAATTTGATCTCTGAAGACTATTTCGTCATAGTAGGATGATATTCCACCCTAATCGTTGTTATAAAGCACGTCAAACGGTATAACTTGAACTATAAACGAAATATGTTCTTTCAGTGTCGAAATTTTGAAAAATTAGTATGTTTTTAGTTTTTCGCTGCGGTTTTTCAGCATATATGCGAACATTGCATTACTGTCAGTTATGTCTTTATACTTTATAGGTAGAATTGTTAATGTTCCTTCAACACTGTTTAATTTAATTTTTTTTCTGAAATGCATTTTGGCACAAGAAACNGTAACGTAATATGGTCGCTGACTTTTATGAATTTATTCGATTTTTACAATTGTTTCTCCAGTTTTTGTTTTTAAGGACATTGGGAACAGAGTCACTGGCATCCAACATAACGATTGGAGTAATCAATGTAATGTTTTCCTAGGTTTAAACATTTTTCCGATTTTTTTCAAATGTTTTGTATTTTTTGGGTTTCAGGGTCATTCATGGTCAAGGTCAAAGGTTAAGGTAAAAGGTAAAGAACTATCCCACCAAATTTTTCCAATGAATCGTTTTTGAAAATAAGGGGATCGTTCCTTGCAAATGAGGGATCGGTCCTTTTTGAGGGAAAAACGGGAAACTTTAAGGAAAAAAGGAAATTTTAAGGGAAAAATAGTCAGTTTCGAGGGAAAAAAAGACATTTTAAAAGAAGAAAGAGTTAAATTCAAGATGGCGGCGGTTGGCGCAGGCGCTTGTCCCAGGTCCCGTTGTGGCCGACTTCCCCAAATCATCCTACTATAATTGTTTTACGTTTTCAATTAAATAAAAAATTTAACGCTATCTAGAGATAAATTTTTAAATTACGTTTGTTTTACAAACTCATTGCATATTTCAAACAGATCAATTTGATCTCTGAAGACTATTTCGTCATAGTAGGATGATATTCCACCCTAATCGTTGTTATAAAGCACGTCAAACGGTATAACTTGAACTATAAACGAAATATGTTCTTTCAGTGTCGAAATTTTGAAAAATGAGTATGTTTTTAGTTTTTCGCTGCGGTTTTTCAGCATATATGCGAACATTGCATTACTGTCAGTTATGTCTTTGCACTTTANATTACTGTCAGTTATGTCTTTATACTTTATAGGTAGAATTGTTAATGTTCCTTCAACACTGTTTAATTTAATTTTTTTTCTGAAATGCATTTTGGCACAAGAAACAAGATAAAAATGTAACTAAATACAAGAAACAGTGGAGCGCATCGACCGCAAAAAAAAAGCCTCAATTTCTGCTTCGAATGGCCCTTTGCGAGGCGATGTATAAAAAACATATCTCTCAAATTAACATCACTGGAGAAGAGAAACTTGAAACTAACTGCAGGTAAGTACGACTCGAGAACTGTATTGATTCACGCTAGTCTCAAGACAACAAACTCATCTCAAGTTTCTATCAGCTGATACAGTCTCGTGACCATAATCTAAGAAACTACTTTTAATACGGCCTTAAGTCGTTGAGACCTTGCTTTAGACGACAAATAAGCTTGTCTTCGCCATGTTCACTGTAAACGTGACTTCAGTGAGCGCTTTTTTTTCATGGTGGACGTTGTTTGGATGATGGCATATGTCACACTAGTGGAGATTGCTGCAAAATGGCAATAGCAAAGTTTGTGTTAGGTTGAGATGTACAGTTTAATTGAATAGGTGGCCGAAAATCCATCTTGTCCTGCTCTGAGAATGTATTTACAAAACTGGAATTTTACAGATACGATTAAATTTTTAACGCAATAGCACTCATTGCATTGTAGTAGTTAGATAACGCAACATGTAAAAACACTTATTTACAAAAATTATTTTGTTTGTTCTTTAATGTAAATGCAATTTAGTATTAGTATACATATAGTAACAAACAAAATATACCAAACCTATTTATAAGTTTAATTTTAAAAATGCAATGAAAATAGATGTAAATATATATATTTATATATATATATATACCACATATAATAATATATATTATGTTTATATGAACACGTTTAGTTTTTGATTATCTTAGTTCAAAACGAATGCCCACGCGCTTAGATACTTAATTCCTGCTCGTGTAAATAAGTCACTTTATTCATACAGTTTTTTACAATATCTTGTTATATCATTTTGCAACGTTTCTTTAAGCAAAACAAAGTACTTTCATTATTCTTGAATTAATAAGTGGAACTCTTTTTTTCCATTCAGGTTTTTCTGTACTTGAAAAACTCAGGGGATAGTTTTTTTTTCTATTGGCGTATAATATCGCGCAGCCGTCACGTCGTGGTGACAAAAAAAACCTATTTATTTCATATTCCGGTGTAGATGCCAAATATCGTTTCGATATTTGTACTACAACTTAAACTCGTGCTAGACCAAGCCGGAAGCAGTCAAAAATAATATTTCGCTTGAGCACGCCATCTTCCGGAGATTGTCTTATTAGCCGACTATGAAACGTGGAGCGGAAATAAAACTGTCTCCAGAAATTTTGACCAAGACTGGCTTAAGCTCTGACTTAAGACTTGACTATGAGTACGACCCTTAGATACAAACACGCGGAATGCAGCCACCCAATAGTTTGTTGTTGAATATTGTTTCAGAATCCTCTGAACAGTTGTTGGATAACTAGAAACGGTGCTTTATCATAAAAGTATTTCTTTAAAAAATTCTTCTCAGAACCAAACAATTTCTTCTGATTTCCCCCGAAAAGTGTTCTCGCCTGCTAGACGTCTTTGTCCTATACGCACTCCGCAGTTCGCCTTTTTTTATTGGCAGCACGTCTTTGTGAGAAAACTCTTTCTTACTTAACTGGGTCAATCAGGATCAGGTTACTCCGATACTGGACCCACTGACGTAATAAGCGGTCGGCAGAGTCATTCCTATCTCCCTTAATTTTGAAGAAGAGGTGCCAGGGCACCGCGAAAATTGAGATAAAACGGGCACACGAACTATACTGCAAGGGCTATGAGTTTCCCTGTTGGTTCGGTCGGTGTCTGGTAAGTCCTGATTGACCGATTGTTACTGGAGAGTAGTTCCTTTTTTTGGTTCGTGCGTGTGGTTGGTAGGTTATGGCTGAACGTTCCGTCGACAGCGGAGTCATTAGAGTGAGAGAGTGAAAATTTTTGGGCGGCTCATAACATCGAGATCTTGAGAGCCGATGATGGTGAAGCGAGGTGAGGATGAAGCAGCACCGGAATACAATGGCGGGGAAACGGGAGATCCCCGAGAAAACCCGCCAGCCAGTGGCATCGTCCGGCACGNGGGGGCGACACCGCCGGGAATCGAACCCGGTTCGTCTGGGTGGGAGGCAAGTAGTCGAACCACTACACCACCGCGGTCCCCGGAGTCATTAGAGATACACGCAGTGGCTCGGACGATCTAGATAAGGGGAGCAAGCAACCACCCCAGAATTCACCTGGATTGATTTCCAAAAACCTCGGAAAATCGAAAATAGGATGTCCGAACCGGGATTGAATCCGGGTCCTCCAGAATGTAAGCCCAATGTGCTACCAACGTGCCACTAGCCCGATAATATGTGCATCCATCCCCGCCACTTTCCAAAAAAAAAAAAAAAATTACCCTGCCACTTTTTCTGAATACATACGTACATGTACAAGAGCGAAATGTCTTGGTGGGAGGCAAACGGCCATGCACAGATTGGCGGCTTGTTACTCTTGAGGTGGGCCTCATGCCTGTTTGGCAACTTCGTGTTATGGAGAGTTCCCTTGTCCATGTTTGGCAGATTCGTCTGGACTTTCAGATATGCCCTGCTGTATGTGCTGGTAGGGCCGTTTTCCTGTCTCGTATGTGTACGGAGTTCGCGATATACGGGGCAGTTTCGCTTCTGTGGGCTTGGCTATTCTGTTACCGTGACCATCCATCCCGTATTATATGGTAAAGTGCCGCATTTAAGTGGTTTTTCCGGGAACTGTATCACTTCGCTCGAAACGCCTATTTGTACCTGCTTTCAAAACATCTGTCACGTATTGTTCCGAATTATCATCTTTATGACCACCATGAATCCGTTAATGAAATACATTGCAGCGCATGTATACTGTGAAGCAGAAAAAAAGGGGGATTTTGTGCAGGAGATAGCTGGCAGACAAGGTGAAATATCGCATTCAATTAGGAACTAGAGCCGTCGATCTGACATGAACACCAGTTAACAGTAATGGTTGGTGGCCACTAGTTCAATAATTTGTGAAGTAAACTTTTATTTTTTTGCAAAATGCCGAGAAAAAAAATGGCATTTCCGATGAGAAACTACAAAATGAATTCCCGTTTTTCAAATAATTGTCTTGTGTTAGTATGACGTTTTTTTAATAAATGCGGGTTTTCCGTTTCAGTTGCACATGCAGGAAAGGGTGACAATGTTCAGCATCCAAGGACAGACAAACACAGAGCAGCAGATTTAACTGCTAGGAATGATTATTTTTGTTAAATTTAATCCCCTTCTTTCTCTCCTTCCTCCCTTGAGTAAGTGTCCCGTATTTGGAATTTTGAAAAATGATCACATGACCTACAGTAGATCAAGCGAGTGCGTAGCGGACAGTCAAAACGGCGACGAACGGGAATGCAGCCGCCAACATCAACAACGGTCCCCTCAGCAGTGTAAAATAAAGCTTCGCTTTGAAAGACGCGGTGGAAAACGCCTACGTTACGCCCCGGTTTCTTGTATGCGATGGGAGTTAATTTGACCGAGTGACGTCACGGGCTGGCCGCGACGCCAGCTGACGTCACAGCTAGCGGGAGGAACGAGGGGGTGGGGTAAGGGACGACGCCGGGGGAGGACTTCGTCAAAGCTGCCGTCTGCAGACACGTCATCATTCTACCCTTGTTGCCCGCAGACACGTCATCATTTTACCCTTGTTACCCGCCCACGTTATGTACCTTCATCATCTAGAGGCACGCTAAGTTCGCTAATTCAGTTGGTGANTCATCATCTAGAGGCACGCTAAGTTCGCTAATTCAGTGTTGACTTCTCAGCCCTTTACATACTTGGGTCATAATTGTTTATTAATTGGGTGATATGGTCTATTCGCAGTTTCTTCATACATTTTGAATCAAACCTTTGGAAAATGACCCTATGTATGACGTGTTTGGTTCATTCCTAAATATATCACGTATTACAAGCGTTTTATACATGTGTTGCCGTAAAAGTACATTATTTTTACTTAAATCGAACTTTTACTTACATTCTATCTACAAATCATGATATTTCATTTATACCTTTCCTGAATAACAACAGGGAGAAAAAAGCTGTGTTTGTAACACGTAGTAAGAAATAGTTCTTATGTAAAATTATATTTCATTGAGTGCACACGAATCCGGCACGTTGTCCCTTTGGTTCAATTAACTATAGTTTGTTTTCATTACGCGGAGGAAAATCCAGGAAGTAGAAATTAGTAGGGCTTCAGAAAAGTTTAGCGTAACCGTGAACATCCTATTTCGTGATGGTAGGCTTTTCCTTTTCATTCCGTTAGGTCACAAGCACGCGATACGGCCACAGAACGAAAATATTTGCACTTCAATATCCTACATAAACGCCGCACACGTTTGCGAAAGTCACGTACATATGACCATCACGAGCAAGCTAGATGCCTCTACCAGGGCGTATTTTTCATGTCCGAGGCCTTTAAGCTCGGAAGCTCTAATAGCGACCCAGGCACGGACATCTCATGCTACATCTTTTCTACCCGCAAGTAAGGTTATTTCTACTGCAGGTTACGAACAAAACGAGATTTTTTATGGGGAGTTCGGCATAGGGAAATTTTCCGCCACTAGGTGCATAGTGTTCCAAAATATAGCTTTTAATTTAAAATTTTAAGTTACGTGAATAATAAACGAGAAATATTGTACTTAGTTACGGAGTTATTTGTTATTTCATTCATGATTATTACAATTATCCTGTTTTCAACCCTGAAAGTAGAGAACATCTGGTACATTGCCGACACTAGCGCTTACCTAGTGGCGAAAATTTTTGTTTGCCAAACTTTTAACATTGCTCTTCCCAGACTGTAGTAGAAGTAACCTTAGCGCAAGTCATGAACTGGGGAGTAAAGAATTTCCGTCAGCAACTCGCCCATACAGTATGAGACTTTCAGCGGTGAAACAGTCAATTTTTAGGCTTAACATCAAAAACTTCCCTGTGCTATTTTTACTTAAACCAGAGTTTTCTTTCAATAAAAATGATTGTAAAGATGACAGGTAAAGCCATATTCACTTTTTTAAAAATACGTATTAGATATGTGAACACAAAACGNCTTAAACCAGAGTTTTCTTTCAATAAAAATGATTGTAAAGATGACAGGTAAAGCCATATTCACTTTTTTAAAAATACATATTAGATATGTGAACACAAAACTAAAATTAATCTCCGGCGTGAAAAGTTTGTTTAGTGTTACTCTTAAACAGAAGTCATTCGAAATTATTAATGTTTTGTAAGCAATCCTAGCAGTGGGGGTTACGGTGGTGTAGTGGTTAGACTACTCGCCTCCCACCAAGGCGAACCGGGTCCTATTCGTGGTGACGTCGCCCCGGATTTTCATATGTGGGAATCGTATCGGACGATACCGCTGGTCGGCGGGTTTTCTCGGGATTCTCCCGCTTCCCCCACCCTTTCATTCCGGCGCTGCTCCATACTACCTCGCTTCACCCGCATCGGCTCTCAAGACCTCGATGTTAAGAGCCACCCAAATCTCTTCACTCACTCACTCAATCCTAGCAGTGATTGGCTTGACAATAATCAAGTCTCTGCAGTGCTGTGCAGGAGAGGCAGCCACTGTCGATAATTTTTTTTCCAGTATATTTTAACCTTGGTATGCCCTCAGCATGACTCACCTTTTCAGAGTCTTCACTGAGAAAAAGGTTTTGTTGAATAAAACAAAGTGTGTTTGGCCCAACCAAATTAATTGTTTGTATATGAGCAATAACATTTTTGTTGTTGAAACCGAGTTATTTTATTGTTCTTATTTGGTTGCCCAAGACTGTAGGATTCGGTTGGCGCAGCTAAAGATTTGTTTGTTTCTACGTACTAAACAGTTTCGGTTATTAAAAAAAAATTGTTTGTCCGACCGAGATTCGAACGCATGTCTTTTGTGCCCAAGCACCACGCCCTAGTTAACTCATCTTAACCTATTTCTGAAGAATATCGAATTTTTTATATAAATAAGTACAATTCAAATACTGGACAACATATGTAAATAAATATTTCAAGTTTTACAGCTTTACTTTTTAGTTTTCTGTTGAACATTTTTTTATAAGGTTTTGATACAATCATTAAGCTTCAATAAATGCACTAACAAATATTTACTGTCCAAATTGTCAGAACCATTAGAAAAAAATTTTTGGGCTATATTTTCGAGATGAAAAAACATAAATTTTGTTGCTTTTCAAGTTTTTCGTTTACTGAACAAAATGTATTTTAATTGTGTTACTAAATATACAAAACCAGTATTTTATTGACTGGAAAATCCTTTCTCTCAGTGTTGAATGGTCGTATTTATCAGCACTTCATACCTTATGATGCCGTCAATCTCAGATGTCTCGTCTTTTCTTTATCGCATTTCATTGGCATGGTTTATCTTCCTTAATCCTTAGCAGATTTTACCGTAAGTAGCTATGCTCACCCAATATGCTCGAGTGTCCAGTTTTCGCTTCCATACAGCAAAGCAATCTATGCTAAGGTTTCTACGAGTCGTTCTCTCATGTGTGTATTAATGTTGCTGGAAGTAGGATTATTCCTCTTTTTTATTATTTTTTTTATTGGCAGAGACCTGGAAATTTGTGGATTCAGTTTACGATAAGTTAGAGTTCAAAAACTTTTACGTGGTACCAAGCATTATTGTTAAACACTCCCTGAATGTCTGAGTCAGTAATAACGTTGCGCATAAAAGGGGAACCAGTTATGTGCAATCCAGTTCAGGATATGCGTGGTTTTTCACTTGGGCAGCAGCATATGAAAACATTAAAAGACGCTTTAGTATATAAATTGCTGTTCAATTTAGTCTTTAGGTCATTTAGCTCGCTAATTTTTCCGGTCACTAGTTATACAGGTTTTTAAGAAATTTTTCTATAAAAAAAATATTATTTTTCTTAGCATCTTCTTGCTGTTTGTCATCCAAGGTAGAAGGCAGGTTAAGGTGGTAATATGCCTACTACACAGCCAAACATGTGCAGGGTTTCAAGAGAAAACTATTTATTTTTTAACAACGGCTCAGTTANAATATGCCTACTACACAGCCAAACATGTGCAGGGTTTCAAGAGAAAACTATTTATTTTTTAACAACGGCTCAGTTAAATTCTAATTTCGGGCGAAACGTTACTAAAAACGAAGGAGTCTCCTAATTATGGTAGGCTCCCAAACACATGATCCTGATTCAATGCTCAAAACATTTTCGAGTCATGCCTGTATTTAGCACGTATTATCACTGGCCCAGTTTCCTCGCCATTGGCTAAACCACTAGGGGGAGCGGGGTGTATATTGACCTACTCTTTATTTGGTAAAGGGCGCTAGAATAAGAGTAAATTTGCTTCGAAACTGTTTTTGTTCACCGAGATGCGTTGTATAAAATCTGTAATGAATTTATACAATGTATTTATGATACCGATATACGCCACTTCTGGGTCATAGACTTTTTTGTATCTTTTATGCAGAGTGTAATTAAGGTTTTGATTGCATAAAAATAAAATTTATAAAACAAACGAAGATGTAAGATGGGCGCCTAAAGTCTTGCCCCACCCCCTTCTAAGTTGATGACGCTGTTTCGCCACTCTCCTCGCGACGTCACAGCGAAACGCCAAACGAGCACGGCTGATTTTAGAAAAGAAGTATCTTTGTCTTCACCTTATCCAACGATTTATTTGTTGTTCGATAGATCAGAATACTTCCAGGGGTTCCCAGAACGGGTGATGATTCCGTAACCAATCGGATGAACACAAAGTTACACCACAGACTCAGTGAGTAGTCAGTACACAGAAACGATATAACGCAGTGGTTCCTTTGATGCGGGTGCACCCATTGTTTTATTGGCTGCGCGATACTGTGGGAAAGAGCTTTGTACCTTATTGGCTACTGCATGTTGCGAAAGGTTCTCTGTTGGCTGGGCTGCCAGCTGGTGAGTGAGTTACGAGGCGCTGATTGGCGAACGGTGGTCCAACATTTTGAAGGAGTTCGTGGCGCAAGCGACTATTTTTACCTCTGTGCTCTAAAGTACTATGTGGTTACACGCGTGCCTTAGCCGGGTATCGAACCCAGTATCTATAACGCTGTAATCCAGCGTGTTACCAACTACACTGCATTCTTTCTACTGAATTTTATTTTAGATATATCTGTTTATGAATATCATATAAGAAACGTTACGTGTAGTTATAACGTGTCAATTTTTCTGTTCTTCTCGATAGAAAAAATATTTCTGCCCCCATCTTCTTATACGAATGAGAACGATTGACACTTCACTACTTCTGCTGCTTCTATTACTTCTTCCAATAATAACAGTACTTTTATATTGATATTACTCAATGAAATTTAGGCGACGAGTGATTTAGGGCTAACTTCCTTTGCGGACAATTGAACATTTGGTTATCCTGGCTGTTTAAACGAATGTGCTGTTGTTAAGGGCGTCGGATACCAAAAAATTAATNCAATTGAACATTTGGTTATCCTGGCTGTTTAAACGAATGTGCTGTTGTTAAGGGCGTCGGATACCAAAAAATTAATAATATTATATTTCTGCCAAACATTGTTCAACTGGTACGCATTGTATGTGAAGACATTTCCCCGAAAAAGTTTGTACTTTATATTTTTTAAATAATTTAATATCAAATACAAAATTTTAGTTTTGCTGCAACTATAATAACAAATACTTACTATGATGTACAAATAATACATTTACAAAGTAAATTAACGTCTTAGGTTACCGCTTGACACAAACGTAATCACTATATAACAGTACAGACATTAANCAATTGAACATTTGGTTATCCTGGCTGTTTAAACGAATGTGCTGTTGTTAAGGGCGTCGGATACCAAAAAATTAATTATATTATATTTCTGCCAAACATTGTTCAACTGGTACGCATTGTATGTGAAGACATTTCCCCGAAAAAGTTTGTACTTTATATTTTTTAAATAATTTAATATCAAATACAAAATTTTAGTTTTGCTGCAACTATAATAACAAATACTTACTATGATGTACAAATAATAAATTTACAAAGTAAATTAACGTCTTAGGTTACCGCTTGACACAAACGTAATCACTATATAACAGTACAGACATTAANAATTTACAAAGTAAATTAACGTCTTAGGTTACCGCTTGACACAAACGTAATCACTATATAACAGTACAGACATTAAAAAAATGTTTGAAAAATGCAAATAATTTTTTATATTTAGCATATTTTATATATATGTTTTGTTATTTGGTGATTACATATGTGTCACACGATAAACCTTGGTATAAGTTAACTTTGTAATTTTTTTAATCTGTACAACTTAGTAAGTATGTGTTATATGGCTGCGGCAAAACAGAAAAAATTTGTATTTGACATCAAATTATGTATTCAAAAATATGACGTGTAAAAAATTTTATTTTAGGAAAATGTCATCACATACAATACGTACAACTTGAAAAATGTTTGGTGCAAATATAAAAGTATCAACTTTTTGGTATCGAACCACTTTAAGAATTGGTCCATAACCTTGATCTTCTGCTCTTATTGGAAGGATGGGCTTTGTGTGTAATGTGTAAGACAGTGTAAATTCTACAAATCCAAACAGAAAAAAAAACTAATTTGATTTTAAAAATGTTTAAACCCATGCGATATAAAAATTCCCCGTTTTTATAACTTTTGATGCTACCTTCCCCTTTGCGCGTTTTGTAAAAGTTTCCGCATCTGAAAACTTATAGCTTGCAACAGCCTAGTGTGTCTTGATACATAAATAGTAAATAGGTATCTGGCGGTGGGTACGTTGGAAAGGAGAGGCGAAAACTGCACACAATTAAAATTCCCCCCCATTAGTGCGCGCTTGAGAGATGAAAAATCCTCGCTGCCAGGAAAACCACATATGGCTTGCTTATTAGGCCTACCTTGTTCATTACCAATGTGTTTCACAGCTCTGTATGATACGAATGAATAGCACTAAAAAAAAATTGTTGTCACTACGAAACATTTGATTAAAACTGACACCATGAAATGTTTTGCTTTGATATCAAAACTTTTTTTTGTAGGGAGAACCAGTTTGCTCTGTCGTAAATATAAAATACTTATGTTGTCACTTCGGATTTTACAATGCCTTTTAGTGGCTACAATTTTATCATAAATATGATAAAATGTGTAATTTAACCTGCCCTACGGATATATTAATTTTCTCAACTGACTTGTCCCAAAATAGTCTTAGATTACTCGTTCATTTGCGGCGAGAGGTTACGTATATAGCTATTGTGAACATGCCAGATGTTATAAGTCTCATATTTTGTAGATAAATTATGAAGTAAATAAATTAATAAAGAAGCAAATAAATAAAAAATAAGCAAAGCTGTGTGTTTGACTTGTGTTAGTACTCTGCTGTCCTCAGAGCTGTATCTAGTTACTCGCGCGAGTGCTGTGAGCGTGCGTGACATTTTAAGAATAAGCCGGTTAACAGAAAGTTTTAAAATCACGCAATAAAAAAATAAGTATGCGCCACTCCGTCATTGTGAACGTTTCTCGACAAGGAAACCTTCATTAGTTGCTGGTAAAATGGTTGCCATTTTCTGTTATTTGTATCCATCTGGCTAGATATTACAGTCATGCGCACTCTCGGGAATCGATATTATTTTTCATTGCCTATTGCCACCGCTCGAAAACATTTTCTTAATTTATTCGACGACGCGGAATTCTGCCAGTCAGCATCTGAATGTTTGCTATTGGCGTAGATTCAACCGACGCGTGTCGGATGAGTGGCGGTGTAAACGCTCACTGGGATGCACAACGGTTCGAAGTACAGTCTATTCACGGTTTCTTCACACTTTTTGAATCAAACCTTTGAAAAATCACCCCATGCATTACGTGTTTTCTTGTTCCCTAAATATGACACGTATCACAAGCTTTTCATATTCAACATAAAATTGTCTTTTTTTTTTTTTTATTATATCAACCATTTACTTATAGTTTAACTATAAATTAAAATAATTTATTTATAATTAACGCGAATAAAAACAGGGAGAAAATAGGTATGTTGGTATTGCTTAGTGAGAAATAGTTATCATTAGAGACCCGGAAATTTCACGAATTCATTTGAGGACAAGCTAGACTTCAAACACATGTACATTTGAAATAATTTTTAATTGGAACCCAGTTTGCAAGCCACGCCCTCGAAGAATTTGCACCAATAACTAAATTGCAAGAAACCAAGGACCGAATTCCGTGCTACCTGGTCTATGGTAAAACTGGAGCATCAGCCAATGACCAGCTAAGGCTCGGGTACACAAAGGATTGTGGAGTCTAGCTTGTTGCCAAATAAATCCGCGAAATTTCCGGGTCTCTAGTTTTAATGAAAATATTATTAAACTGACTGCGTGCGAATATGGTGCATTGTTTTTTTGGTGTAACTTTCTAGACTTAGTTAAGGTTTGTTTGCTTGAGGAGGAGAAAAAGCCTGAAATGAGAACTTTAGTAGGGCTTCATAGAAGTATTAAGTAACCGTGGATGGGCTATAGTACGTGTTAACGGAGAACATCGCTAAATGATTTGGCCCCTGGCTGCTGTCTGTACACGTGTGGTGACCAAGGACTGGCGCATCCACCGTCGATTGTCGTGTGACCGTGGCGTCGTGACGCGTGCGGCGTCGCGACGTCTCTCTGCGCATGCGCGGAGCCGCCGACCTGGAAACTGGGTGTCCCTGACACTCCCTCTCCTCCCGCGACCCGCTGCCAAGCTCTCGGTCCACCAGAAGACAATGTGTGGCTCGTAGAAAGAATATGGTGGGGTAGAGTGCCATTGCAAGTTGCGTAGTAACCACTCTGTTTTCCGACTGGTTTCCAGCCAATAGCACTATCAAAACAAACGTGTATAGAATTTGAGGTTAGAAGACTGAGTATGTAAGTAAGTACTTTGAAACTTTGTGTACTACCTCTGACCTAGATTTTTTAAAGCAGTTATAGAATATACTCGAGTTAGTCAAAATATTGTATTTATATAAAAGCGAGGATCTGTTAGAAAGCCAAGCGTAAACAAAAACGTTCACCACTGATGACCACGTGATTATGACAGTTCTGTTGAAGACGGGTGAATCAATGTTGGTGACATGGGCAGAAGAAGANACCCCATGCATTACGTGTTTTCTTGTTCCCTAAATATGACACGTATCACAAGCTTTTCATATTCAACATAAAATTGCCTTTTTTTTTTTTTTATTAAATCAACCATTTACTTATAGTTTAACTATAAATTAAAATAATAAATTTATAATTAACGCAAATAAAAACAGGGAGAAAATAGGTATTTTGGTATTGCTTAGTGAGAAATAGTTATCATTAGAGACCCAGAAATTTCACGAATTCATTTGAGGACAAGCTAGACTTCAAACACATGTACATTTGAAATAATTTTTAATTGGAACCCAGTTTGCAAGCCACGCCCTCAAAGAATTTGCACCAATAACTAAATTGCAAGAAACCAAGGACCGAATTCCGTGCTACCTGGTCTATGGTAAAACTGGAGCATCCGCCAATGACCAACTAAGGCTCGGATACACAAAGGATTGTGGAGTCTAGCTTGTTGCAAAATAAATCCGCGAAATTTCCGGGTCTCTAGTTATAATGAAAATATTATTAAACTGAGTGCGTGCGAATACGGTGCATTGTTTGTTTGGTGTAACTTTCTAGACTTAGTTAAGGTTTGTTTGCTTGAGGAGGAGAAAAAGCCTGAAATGAGAACTTTAGNTTTTGGTGTAACTTTCTAGACTTAGTTAAGGTTTGTTTGCTTGAGGAGGAGAAAAAGCCTGAAATGAGAACTTTAGTAGAGCTTCATAGAAGTATTAAGTAACCGTGGATGGGCTATAGTACGTGTTAACGGAGAACATCGCTAAATGATTTGGCCCCTGGCTGCTGTCTGTACACGTGTGGTGACCAAGGACTGGCGCATCCACCGTCGATTGTCGTGTGACCGTGGCGTCGTGACGCGTGCGGCGTCGCGACGTCTCTCTGCGCATGCGCGGAGCCGCCGACCTGGAAACTGGGTGTCCCTGACACTCCCTCTCCTCCCGCGACCCGCTGCCAAGCTCTCGGTCCACCAGAAGACAATGTGTGGCTCGTAGAAAGAATATGGTGGGGTAGAGTGCCATTGCAAGTTGCGTAGTAACCACTCTGTTTTCCGACTGGTTTCCAGCCAATAGCACTATCAAAACAAACGTGTATAGAATTTGAGGTTAGAAGACTGAGTATGTAAGTAAGTACTTTGAAACTTTGTGTACTACCTCTGACCTAGATTTTTTAAAGCANGAGGTTAGAAGACTGAGTATGTAAGTAAGTACTTTGAAACTTTGTGTACTACCTCTGACCTAGATTTTTTAAAGCATTTATAGAATATACTCGAGTTAGTCAAACTATTGTATTTATATAAAAGCGAGGATCTGTTAGAAAGCCAAGCGTAAACAAAAACGTTCATCACTGATGACCACGTGATTATGACAGTTCTGTTGAAGACGGGTGAATCAATGTTGGTGACATGGGCAGAAGAAGAAACTCGATCTACCTCACGTTTAGTCTCTGGTGTAGCGACAGGATATTTAAGAATACAGACTACAGAGGTGAAACAGGCCCGTCTACCGNAGTCTCTGGTGTAGCGACAGGATATTTAAGAATACAGACTACAGAGGTGAAACAGGCCCGTCTACCGCGAACTCGAGTCGCAAGATGGCGTCTTTGGCCAACGAAAAGTTGGAACGACGATCAGCGCCTGGTAAGCTACTCATCAGCCGGCAGCCCAGCTTTTAGGGAACCTATCGCAACATGCAGTGGCCAGTCAGACACAAGGCACGTTTCCAGAGCCTCGCGCAGCCAAGCAGAGAATTTGGTATGCCTACATCAAAGAAACCGCCACGCCATTCCGTGTCTGTGTAGCCTATCTTATATCTACCCTGTGACGCCAGTTAAAAAATTACTCTTTCAATAAAGCGTTAAAGAAGTTAAAACACTTTTACCCATTTCGTTGTCAACATCGCTGTGTGTTTCAGGCAACGTTTAAGTTGACACTTTAACCTTTCCAGCTATCCCCCCACCCCTCCCCCCTTAATTTATGATTAATAGGGTTGCAAATAAGAACAATTTTGATGCGTGCTATACTTGCGTTGCCGCATCACTTGTTTCGTTGTAAGACCTACAGCAAAAGAGTTTCGGGCTTTATGTTCGGCTATAAAGGCCGTTCACGATAAAGTGAGCACTTTTAGAATCAATGGGAACTATTTCTTATCAGACATTACTGACATGAACATTTTCTCTCTGTTTTTAAATCATATTTATTATAAATAAAATATTTTAGTGTATAGATTAAAAATATAATTAAAAGGCTGGTTAAATAATTAGACAATTTTATGTTAACAGATGTGTAAAACGCTTGTGATATATTGTATATTAAAGAAACAACTAGGCACGTAATACATGGAGGCGATGTTCCAAGATTTGGTTCAAACAGTATGAAGATACTGTGAATAGACTATACAATATTGTCTGGAATCCCATTGAATGTGTACAGNGTGAATAGACTATACAATATTGTCTGGAATCCCATTGAATGTGTACAGAGTGCGAAGTGTTAACACTTCGACGGCGGTACAGATTTACAGACATTCAAGAGAAGCTGACATGAGTCGCGTACATTCACCCCAGCACGGAAACCACTTATGTGTGTTTCTCTATTCACAATTTACACAGTATTATCGGTTCGCAATACACAGGAAATGATTACTGTACTGAAAAACGTTAATTGCTTAGTGGCTGTCAACCAATTTAATGCCGTGTTGACTTTGACAAAATTAAATGCTGCATCCAACATATACGAGGGCTGTTCCAAAAGTTAGTGGACTGACAAAACTGCGCCGATTCCGTTAGAGCAATTCTGTGACTGTTNATATACGAGGGCTGTTCCAAAAGTTAGTGGACTGACAAAACTGCGCCGATTCCGTTAGAGCAATTCTGTGACTGTTGCCCGTGAATATAGCCTGCGGGGCTTTAAAGTGCGTACACAAACGAAGCAGGTTTCCCGCTAGCAGGCAGCCGGAGCCGATAGGCGCCGACCAGCTTCAGGAAATTCGTAAATGATCAAGTGCAGCGACGCACAATGAGAGCAGGTTCAGGCTGGCCAGCGCCGACCAGCTCACCTGAATGAGTGGGTAGTTCTTGCTCGCTGGATGGCCGCACAGGTTGTCTTCTCACAAGTGTTGTACGTTGTTGAGATAACCATGTTCTTATAAATCGCGATAAATCACATGCCAATCGAAACGTTCTGTAGAGACACTGGAATGAGATCAGCCAAGAAATTACTGTGGGCGGTAATGTCAGTGTAATAAATATATTTGAAGGTTCATTTTGCAAGGGGTGTCTGTGCGTGAAGAACTGGTATCGACAACAGAATTTAAACTACTTGACATAATTCAATGGGGTTTGTCGATGATATATCAGAATGATGGAGGTCAGGGTATGCAGCAATAACTAATGGCATGCATAGTTTTCGAATTAAAAATGCCAGCTGGTTTACACAAATAAGTAATTGAAACTTCAAGATCAATATATAAGCAATAAAAATTGTCTTAAAAGTTACAAAGTTGTATTGTCTATTGTCTAAAACTATATTATAATAATAATATTGATATTTTCACGATGCATTATGTGTTTTAGAACATAAACGTCAAAAGGGGCTTTCAAGAAGTTGAAAATTGTTATAATTCAGTTATTCATGCATGGCATAAACCTTTCATTACCATTACCATGCTAAAACATTAATGGACACGATTCAGTGCCGTCCCATTAGATGTCATGTACACATACAGGTCAGCACCGTTCAGTTTACTCACCAAAGGATTGTTTGCAAAATGTTGTAAAAAAAACCCGAAATGTTTTACCGGCATCTGTGGGTCTCCCGGCACCATGCCTCATGTGATTTTTTTCAGCAAGAACTGGTATATCAACGAGGTGTCATTCAAAAACCCTTCTTTGTCGAGAATAGTGTTATGCAAAATACACATGTGCTTAATGATATCTGCAACTGTAATGTAAATTTATGTGCATTTAGATGGTAGTCGTCATTTTAAATATATAGTGCTAAAGGTGTATTCAAAACACTTACTGGCACTAGTTAACCTCTTGTTATGTATTCCTGTTCAATTGTTAAATTGTTGCAGCCATATGGTTTCAAGGGGAAAGGGAGAAGAGGGTATGCTTCGTCTCCAATTAAAACAAATGAACCCTTCATATTTGTTCTGGTGAGACATGCAGATTCTGGAATCTCAAGTTGGTCATTGTTCAGTAGCTTGTGTAAGTTTTATGCGTGAAATGTACCACCATCACTTTGTTTGCATTACCCTACAATTTCTACTGTTATCAATTTGTGATTCACGTCGACTACACCATGGAGAACGAAAGAGACTTGAACGAGGCTCCAGTTTCAATATACCTGAAAAAAATATTAACATCAGTAAATTTTATGTAGCAGTTTGTTTGTATATGTGTTATCCAAGTACTATTTAAGGATTNAAAAAAATATTAACATCAGTAAATTTTATGTAGCAGTTTGTTTGTATATGTGTTATCCAAGTACTATTTAAGGATTATTATTTCTTCTGTTACAGAAAATAACTCCATAAAAAATGAAAGGAAAACTTCAGGGTCCAGTTTGCAGTAGAACTGGGAAAAATTCCACCTTCGCCAACAGGGGATGATGGATATTCCGAACCTGTGTAAAAAAAAGGCCATATTTTCGGTTACTGATCTTCCTAAAATAAATTGTTAGAGCAAGACCTAGCTCAGGAAATTAATGCAAGATTACATCTGCAAATTCCATGCAGAGTAATGCGTCACCTACTACGCCAATTGAATCAGATGAAGCTTCGGTCTCTGCCTCTGAAACTGCAATGATCAACGAGAAAGAATACAGTGTAGAAACGGTTGACGATGGCAGTAGTGCCACACATTTTGTAACGCCACCGACGACTTCATTCACACCCGCAGGGAANAAGTGTAGAAACGGTTGACGATGGCAGTAGTGCCACACATTTTGTAACGCCACCGACGACTTCATTCACACCCGCAGGGAAAAAGAAGCGTGGATCTACAGAAAACTTGAATGAGTGTATATTAAACCTGGAAAAACAAAAGCTGCAATACCTTCAAGGAAAAGCATCAAGGTATGATGACGATGATCTTCTATTTTTTTAGAGTTCACGCCCTCATGTCAGAAAAATACCAGACTCTCTTAAGCNAGGTATGATGACGATGATCTTCTATTTTTTTAGAGTTCACGCCCTCATGTCAGAAAAATACCAGACTCTCTTAAGCTGTCGTTCAGGAAAAACGTGAAAGAACTTGTAGAAACATATGCAAACCCGCCAGGATATTTCTTCATCTCAGCACCCGCGGCATACCTTCCAATGTTCATCTCCTACTGGCTCCGAAACCCCTCCGCAGATATTTCGTACTCCGAAGTTTTATTCATCACATCAAAACATTGCTTATGATATTTTGCCGACAGCTTATAACACAAAATTCAATACTTATTAACAACTTCCTGTACGACATAGCTTTCGTATGCATGTAGGACAACTCTCGGTTACTAATAATTCAGACATGTGTATACTGGTGCGATTGAAGACAATACAGCGTAGTTTATGACATGGACTGTATCAACAAACATACATTATTACTATTATACATGTATCTATATTATTTAGTTTGCAATGTAGTTAAGCACTGAAAGAATATATACAATAAATATAACTTACTTAAATATAACAAGTCTTTCTTGTGGCAGAATGGGTTGTGTGTACCAATTACACAATGTATTTGTCAAGCGAGATTTTCCACTTTTTGTAAAATGTACTAAAAATCCACATGCGCCATTCTTATATACTGGACAAATATTTCGTTGTATGTCTTCTGTTCACTAAATAAATTATGATATTCGCCGTAACGATTCCTGCCCCTGTTTATTGGATGCACCCCGATTTTATTTCCTTTAACTTTTAATGTTACTCTATTCAGAAGGAAAAGTCCACCATCGGATGACGAAGTGGACGACATCTTTCTCCCAGGACATCTACTGCACGACTGGCAGGTTCACCTGCATTTGCCCGCGTCTTCTGTGTGCTGCACCGGCGCCGACTTTCACAGCCTATCGGTGCCGGCTGCCTGCTAGAGGGAAACCTGCTTCCTTTGTATACGCACCCTTAAGGCCATATTACACGATACCATATTCTGTAAAAGCTTGTGCAAGGTCTGCCAAAACGGCCGTTATACCGGCTAGTACAGCACCCGTCATGGCATTTCCCGCCTTGTACGGCTAGATTTCATACCAGGTTTGGTAATAGGAGTCTTATGTATTTCTGACCCCACTACGATTAAAATATTGTAGCATGTTCACCATATCTAAACGTAACCCGTGCGCCGCAAAAAAAAAAGAAGTATTTATTTAATATCTTGCCCTAGGGTAACGGACCAGTACGAAAAGGTTGTATTTTAAAATTTCGCGAATTTCAAAATAGTTATTTTCAGTGATAATTATATTTTTTTAAAGCCACGTTCTTTGAGAAAACATGAGTGATTACCGAGCTCAACAAATTGCGTATATGCAGTGCTTCACCTGCTCATCTGAAGGTATTGCATTTCGAGGCTCAGGAGCAAAGGATACAGAATACCGTTAAAGGCATTTATGGCACAGTCAAATTCGACATCACTGCTTCATCTAAGGCGCTGAATTGGCGTGCAGCATTTCCGTCGTGCAACGTGTGACCATGGGGCTTCATTGGCCCTATAATTTTGCTGGTGAAAGTTCAGTATCAAATTTCGTTGGTAATCTCGTACACTTCGGCCGCGCCAACTTTCAATTTCGCATAAAGCATGGTATGGCAACGCGGGTAGTTTCACCTGCCCCTCAACTTACAGTGCGAAAAAGTCGTACAGTGGACAGAAATCGTTAGGATAGTGCCCATGTACTTGAGACTCTTGCGATTATTCTTTTTATTGCTAGAGACCGAAGTTACGAGTTGGTGTTGTCACGGGCTCATAATAGCTAAGAATACAGATGTGGAATAACGAGGTGCTTGCTTTGATGTGAGCGTGATCATTCGCTGGTTAGCTTCCCGGCGCTGTGGTAAGAGCATTGCGTCTGATGGGCTACAATAGTCCTTACGTGTTGGGCTTTCCCATGGCCAGTAAGCTACCAATCGGTGACCAACGCGGTGTCATGTTTAGGACAACTGAAGAGATTTTGCTGGCGTATGAGGCTGGAGTTCGCGGTATAGGTGTATATTTTGCTTCTGTGGTCTTAATTATTCGTTGTCACAGGTCAGGCTTAAAGCGTTTGTTTTGCCTGTGCAATCGGGTAACTGTTCGTAGTTTACTGAAAGAAAGGTTTCTTCCAGCCAACAAAACATTTGTTTATATAGGGCNTGCAATCGGGTAACTGTTCGTAGTTTACTGAAAGAAAGGTTTCTTCCAGCCAACAAAACATTTGTTTATATAGGGCGAAAAATAAATTTATTTGCCCCACCTAAATATTTTGTTGAGTAAACAAAACTTAAAAAGCAACAACATTACTTTTGTTCGTCCAACAAAGCAAACGTTTGAATGAAAAAAAAAGTCTGGTTTTGATCCAAAAAAAATTAGTCTGTCAACCAAATATTTTGTTGAATCAACTGTGNTGCAATCGGGTAACTGTTCGTAGTTTACTGAAAGAAAGGTTTCTTCCAGCCAACAAAACATTTGTTTATATAGGGCCAAAAATAAATTTATTTGCCCCACCTAAATATTTTGTTGAGTAAACAAAACTTAACAAGCAACAACATTACTTTTGTTCGTCCAACAAAGCAAACGTTTGAATGAAAAAAAAAGTCTGGTTTTGATCCAAAAAAAATTAGTCTGTCAACCAAATATTTTGTTGAATCAACTGTGTATATTTGTTTGACCACTCATTTGATTGCCTTCGTTTGAAATATAGCTCGAGAGGTTGTTTGTATTTTTGTGGCAATTAGGAGAGTAATTGTGTTTATTAGTGCATTTATTGATACTTGATAATGATAAAAACATCCAAATAAAACAAGTTCTACAGGAAAATAAAAAAAAATGAAGCTGCAAAGCTTGAAATGTTTATTTGTGCGCATTTCCCAGCATACAAAATTATTTAGTTAAAGACATTCGCATTTCCCCAGTGGTCATTTAGCTGAGGTTGCTAGGGCGTAATGGTAGGGCGCAAGCGATCTAGTTTCGAATCACGGTCGTGCTCCCAACTTATTTTTTTTTGTATTAACCGAAACGGTTTACTGTACGTAGATCCAAACAAATCTTGAGTTGCACCAGCGAAATCTTTGTTTGAGGCAACCAAATAAGAAACAAAATAATTTGGTTTCAACAACAAAATATTTAATTGTCCCTATACAAACAATTAATTTGGTTGCCCCAAACAAACTTTGTTTGATTCAAATAAACATTTATCTCAGTGTGTCCTGTAGGACTCTGGGTGTGTAATAAATCATCAATAACAAAACATAATTATATGCAACCGTGTTAAAACGGTTTCTCATTGTGGCAGCGACCAATGAACAAGTAGCTGATGCTACAGTATACAGAAGGCTGTGGAGTGTAGCATTCAGGACGTTAATTTTCAATTTTTCAACTCACCAGTTAATTCCCGAAGTGAGAAACGAGAACTTAATCACGGTTGGTTTTTATGTTAATTGGACACTTTTTTATAGTACAGCTAGCGTTCTTCTCCTTGTCCATCGCATTTCCTATCCAGGGACGCCCCAAGCCTTTGTGGACCTCTGAGTAAGTCCTGAAGCGAGGCCGTCTCTCGTGCGTTTTTTTCCCCGACTTCACTTCTTATAACTTGCAGAATATACAAAAAATTTATACAAGCAATAGAATGCAAGATTAAATTACCACATTCTACATCCTACTGTAGTTCTGTAATCGTTTGTGGGGGAGGGGGAAGTATACTCTATGGCAGCCACAACACGTTCGTAGGCATTCACCTTACAAATTTCGTTTTTGTGCTGGACACAGAAAAATTAATTAGTTGTCAGTATTAAGCTTTTGTCGTGACTGAAAAATAATTTTAATAGTGACATAAAAAAAATATAGGTAGTATGACTTCTCTACAAAATATTTGTCTCGCTTTATTATTCCAAACACAGAATATTACANGGTTGCTAGGGCGTAATGGTAGGGCGCAAGCGATCTAGTTTCGAATCACGGTCGTGCTCCCAACTTATTTTTTTTTTGTATTAACCGAAACGGTTTACTGTACGTAGATCCAAACAAATCTTGAGTTGCACCAGCGAAATCTTTGTTTGAGGCAACCAAATAAGAAACAAAATAATTTGGTTTCAACAACAAAATATTTAATTGTCCCTATACAAACAATTAATTTGGTTGCCCCAAACAAACTTTGTTTGATTCAAATAAACATTTATCTCAGTGTGTTCTGTAGGACTCTGGGTGTGTAATAAATCATCAATAACAAAACATAATTATATGCAACCGTGTTAAAACGGTTTCTCATTGTGGCAGCGACCAATGAACAAGTAGCTGATGCTACAGTATACAGAAGGCTGTGGAGTGTAGCATTCAGGACGTTAATTTTCAATTTTTCAACTCACCAGTTAATTCCCGAAGTGAGAAACGAGAACTTAATCACGGTTGGTTTTTATGTTAATTGGACACTTTTTTATAGTACAGCTAGCGTTCTTCTCCTTGTCCATCGCATTTCCTATCCAGGGACGCCCCAAGCCTTTGTGGACCTCTGAGTAAGTCCTGAAGCGAGGCCGTCTCTCGTGCGTTTTTTTCCCCGACTTCACTTCTTATAACTTGCAGAATATACAAAAAATTTATACAAGCAATAGAATGCAAGATTAAATTACCACATTCTACATCCTACTGTAGTTCTGTAATCGTTTGTGGGGGAGGGGGAAGGATACTCTATGGCAGCCACAACACGTTCGTAGGAATTCACCTTACAAATTTCGTTTTTGTGCTGGACACAGAAAAATTAATTAGTTGTCAGTATTAAGCTTTTGTCGTGACTGAAAAATAATTTTAATAGTGACATAAAAAAAAAATATAGGTAGTATGACTTCTCTACAAAATATTTGTCTCGCTTTATTATTCCAAACACAGAATATTACATNAAAAAAAATATAGGTAGTATGACTTCTCTACAAAATATTTGTCTCGCTTTATTATTCCAAACACAGAATATTACATCGATATAGTTTTCACAGTGTTTAGACAAAAATGAAAGTTATTTTTAAAATTACATTTGTGTGTTATGTTGAGGTGACAGGCATCACGTCTGCGAGAGTGCAAAACAAAATTCCCCTCACTCCGTTGTACATTATTTTTCGGCGAATCACGTGGAGTAGTGAGGCGCCCCCGTAAAGAGCGAAACCCGGGACAGATCTCCCGTTTGCCGCTTATTAAGGCCGGCCCTGATCCATCAGTTGTTAAAAATAACGTCACCACGAGCCTAGTCCGTAGTATTCATACTTTAGTTATGCGAACTGTGAAATTATTAACATCATAAAGAAGTCACCGGCATGAAAATTCGTAGTTTTACGTATATAAAACTACACCAAATAATATATAATAATGTGTCCACGAATTGAAAAATCGTCTATAATTTTGATGGCACTATACACGGCTATATATTATCTCTAATATTAGTTTTCAGCGTACAGTGTTTTTACTATTATTTCATAAAACACGAAACATAAATCATAAAATCAATCATAAATCATAAATCCCAGCGGTAGCATAAATAACTATTCACTCACAGACTCAATAGGTAATCATCGACTCTTTGTAAAATGTAAAAATCATAGCAAATTAAAAAGTGACTGAATTAATTTAGAAAATTTCTTGAAATTTTACGCAGTTAGGGCCAGAAAGTTTTGTTCGAAGGTTGATTGCAAAAGTAATTAATTAGTAAACTGCAATCCAGCTATACTCTGATGTCTATAAAACAAATAGAAACTANGGTTGATTGCAAAAGTAATTAATTAGTAAACTGCAATCCAGCTATACTCTGATGTCTATAAAACAAATAGAAACTAGTTTCAACAGCCACCTATTCAACCCACACTATTGTAGGATGTTCACTGTAAACTGAGGACTTTTGAAAGCCCTGCTTAAGGTCTACTTGTATACACGTTATGTATTCTTTCACCGTTTGTAAANGGTTGATTGCAAAAGTAATTAATTAGTAAACTGCAATCCAGCTATACTCTGATGTCTATAAAACAAATAGAAACTATTTTCAACAGCCACCTATTCAACCCACACTATTGTAGGATCTTCACTANCAACAGCCACCTATTCAACCCACACTATTGTAGGATGTTCACTGTAAACTGAGGACTTTTGAAAGCCCTGCTTAAGGTCTACTTGTATACACGTTATGTATTCTTTCACCGTTTGTAAAATTAGCATTGCCGCAAGGCTGATCACTTTATTCACGCGTCGGTCAACAAAAACTGTGAAATTATAAAAAAAAGTAAATGTTTTACAGATTTGCTAATCCTTACACTTAAACGCATTAAAAAAACGGAGAGCAAAATAAATTACTTCAGTACTCACAAAAGTTTACCTAACACTTATAATTCAACATTAACACATGGAACTTATTTCCTTCCTTCGTTACTAACTTTACTGGTAGCTTGCCAGTTAGCGTGCCCGTTAAAATATNTCGTGCCCGTTAAGATAAGTGGAGATAGGGTCAGTGGCATTTTTCAAAGATTTATTTCAGAAGTCCTACCGTGAACAGCCTGAAATAAATCTTTATGTCTGACTAAAATGCAGTACATCACTGCCGACAGTGCCGAGGTATTACAGTGAATGCTTACATTAAAATACATGCAGTTGCTGCCAGTGATTGTGATCAGAAGTTGATTTTAAGAATTTTCATTTAACTCTTTCAAGCATATATAAAAATTTAACTTTAAGTGTTTCAACGAACATATTTTTTTTTGTTTCCAACTGCACTAGTCGTATGTCGGGACCAATAAAAATGCGTTTGTGTTTGATGTTAATGTCAGCAGGTGTTTATGCGACTGCGGAATATAGGCTTAACAAGGAATTATGTCTCGCATCATGCGACGGACTTCCATTATTGGGTTCCGTTTTCTGCTGTGTACAATGTTTTCATCATTAAATCCACTTTCTTTGCAACTTCCATCGGATATCACCATGCCGAAAAGGGTTCAGATCGCCGTATAACAGGAGAAATTTTTATTGTTATGGATAAGCTGTGGAGTATATGCGCAATGTACTGAACTGTCGGTCAGTATTTCCGTCGATAATGCCCCTCTATGCTACGCGTTTCAAACTGATGTCATATTATAGCACATTAGAAATGATACTTGCTCTATCTGATCAAAAGTATTCAACATCTCTCTGTAAGCGTAAACTCGCACCTAGATGTCGCTACGACCGAACCTACCGCTATAAAAGGAGGCAGAGGACCCCATGTCGGTCAGTGCTACGCGATACCAGCAGAATGGGTGTAGCTTAGTGACTTTCCGAATGTGGTTTAATTATTGGTTGCCACATCAGTAAGCAATCCGTCAGGACCATTTCTGCCCATCTCAAGTTGCCCAACGCGACCGTCGAGGATGTGATAGTGAAGTGGAAATGGGAAGGTACAAAACAACAAAACCATGTCGGGTATGCCACGTGTGTTAACCGAAAGGAATCATCGAGCACTGAAGCAGGTGGTACGATAGCATCGCATATCACCGGGTGATACCATCACCTGTGAATTCCGCAGTGCCACTAATTCTGCAGCTAGCACCATGATTGTGTACTGCAAGTTACGAGAATTGCCGTTCAAAGCCTAGGCACCTGCCCATAAGCCGCACATTTCGCCTGTGGACGCGAAACGCCGAACGCGCGGTGTACAGAGCACCGCCACTGGAATGTGGACGACTGGAGACACGTGATTTGGAGTGCTGAATCATGCTATATCATGTGGCAGTCCAATGGGAGGATTTAGGTGTGGCGAATGCCACTTTAACGCTACTTGCCGGCCTGTATAGTGCTTACGGCGAAATTCGGTTGAGGTGAGTTGACAGTGTGGGGATGTTTTTCATTTAAGGGACTTGGTCCTTTCGTAATACTAATGAAGGCTATAAGGACGTTGTGACCGGCTGCGTATTGTCTACGGTAGAAGAAGAATTCGGAGAAGATAACTGTATGTCTCAGCATGACAATGCCCCCTGACATAAAGCATGGTCTGTTCGTGAGCTCCGACCTCAATCCCATCGAACACTTTCTGGGATTAACTGGAAAGGCGACAGTGGGCCGAACCCCAACGACCCACATCACGTGCTACATTTGCTACAGTGCTACAGGACGAAATATGAGCCATTCTTCCACAAAAATTCTGACACCTTGCCATAGTGATGTATTCATTTTGGGTTATTTATGATAATGTAAATATTGATATGTGCAGTCACATTGCCTTCGTGTCCTTCCCTTCCACCCTTGGGCTACGTAACACAGTCCTCGCATAATATCACCCGTAATAGAGGTAAGGGAAGCGGATCCCACATAGTCTTGATAGCACTAAAGGTACTGACGAAACCCCCACCTTGGGAAGAATGAATGACTTGGGTGACTTTGCACGAACTTTCTGGTCATCAAATCCCTCAGCGCGTCTTGTGGTGCGAAGAATGTTCTGGGACAGGCCAGCTGATGTATACAGAATGTATCTAACTATTGCGACAAACTTAGGGAGATGATTCCTGGGATCAAAACAAGCAAACATGTTCCTATGAACNCACATTGCCTTCGTGTCCTTCCCTTCCACCCTTGGGCTACGTAACACAGTCCTCGCATAATATCACCCGTAATAGAAGTAAGGGAAGCGGATCCCACATAGTCTTGATAACACTAAAGGTACTGACGAAACCCCCACCTTGGGAAGAATGAATGACTTGGGTGACTTTGCACGAACTTTCTGGTCATCAAATCCCTCAGCGCGTCTTGTGGTGCGAAGAATGTTCTGGGACAGGCCAGCTGATGTATACAAAATGTATCTAACTATTGCGACAAACTTAGGGAGATGATTCCTGGGATCAAAACAAGCAAACATGTTCCTATGAACATGTGTCCTACAACGCGTTATTGAGTTACAGGACGTACATTGGCCACATCACAGGTGATGCTCTAAGTGCCCGTCATGGGCAGCAACGCCTCGTCACGGACTGGCGAAGCCGCTCGAAGATACCTGGATCTTGTTGAACAGTTGCACGGGTTTTATTGATACGCTGTTCCAAGTCGTTGATGTCGTTAACCGGCGTAGCATACACCACACTTTTCATGTGTCCCCACAGCTAATAGTCCAGTGGATTAAGGTCAGGAGACCGGGCAGGCCAATGCACTGGACCGCGACGCCCGATCCAACGTAACAACACAGTAAGTGGGGGTAGTGATACATATTACCACAATGTGAAACGTCTGTAACTCAATAAAAACTCTTTGTGGGACTTATGTTGAGAGGAACAGTTTTGCTCGTTTTGATTCCAGGAATTACCTCCCGACGTTTGTTATAATAGTTAAGATACACCCTGTGTAAGCCGCGACGTGCCCTTGTTGAAAGTCTGGAACCTTGTACGGCTATTAGCGCGAGGTGTGTGGAACCGTCTGAACCACAAGCGACGACGCAGTGACCAGCGCGAGTGTAGTGCGCGACCATCGGGAGTGCAGAGACTGAGACTGGCCGGCTGGACTCCGGGGAAGTGGGACTTGATGCGTGAGTGGCGGATATTTGGAATGTATTTAGTGTATGGCAGTGGACATTGTGATGGTAAACGTGTAATTAATAACTGAAGAATGGGTGTCTTCAGCTAGTGTAAAGACAGTGATAATATCTTTAAACATAATTAAAACTGGCATAAAATTTGCGCTCACTGATAGAAATAATAAGTGTTAATATTAGGGATACGCAGTTGTATTTTGGTAAATAACAGCCGTGTGTATTGTTATATATATGTAAATAAATTTCGTAATTAAATTTTGTTATGTTTTTTTAATTTCATAAAATCTTACATTACTCCCAAACTTGGATACCACGTGCCTTAGCACAATATGGTGTCCACACGGAAGTTCGTAGGAATAATAATCAATAAAAAAAATCTTGAATTTTATTGGTTAATATAACGTAACTTTTATGTTATGTTAAGATTTATTCGACTTCTCACATGCAAAAGGAACATTATGTCACCCTTAATAAAAATTTAATACACTACTGCGTGACCTACTTATACATATCTGATCATAACGATCACGTAAATTTAAACTTAATGAATTTCATTAAAACTTCAATGTGAATCAGCCTTAATAGTGTTATGTCAGAGGAAAGCATCCGTAAAATAGTTTCTGTTGGTGGTAGTAACATCAGTAACATAATGTGCCAGCTGCGATAAAATGTATTCCAAGGACCTGTTTGTAAGCATTCTGTGCTAATTTGTAAACGAAACATTTCACAGTGAAACTGGCGACATAGGCAGGCAGGGGTAGATGTGAAGAAGGAGCCAGGTGTGGCGGGCAGTGAACGCGGCGTGGGTCGTGTCTGGCGAAGGCCAGCAGAAGGCACGTGTCCTTGGCGCGAGCCGCGGACGTTATATAGGCGACGTGTCTTGGCAGCGCTCCAGGCGACGTCGTTTGCGTAAGGGTCTTATCAGGCGGCGGCGGCGGCCGGCCGGTGCACCGTTACACGTCTGCCCGTTGTGCTGAGACATTCCGCGAAGCTTCCTTCCCTTCCTCCACAACCCTCCTTTTTCGACTATTTCCTTTCGTCACACTACGACACGCACTGTTGTGGGCCGAGTGCCCGAATGCGACACTGGGTCTTGGCGAGCGTTCACGCCTGAGGCAATCGATTTGGCTAACCGAGCATGTTTCGTTACCGGGGTGTTTGGTTACCGAACGTGTTTGGTTATCGAGAAACATCTTTGAAAAATCACCCTAAGAGTAACATGTTCACCTGTTTTAAAATAACTCATAAACCACAAATATTTAACACTGTAATTAATTTTAGGTATTATATTTTTGATTAGAAGAAATTTTAAGTCATATATCGCGTATAAAGTGCTATATTTATTTCGTATTAAATATCAATTAAAACAGTGTGAGAAACGATATGCTGACAACGACTAGTAAGATATAGATAGTCCACAGTTAAAATGTTGTTATAACCTACATTTTGGTATGCTATTTGTAAATTAAACGTTCCCTATTGAAATATTTACATTTTCTGGTAGCACTGATGGAAACATATTTCATTGTAACTGTTAAAAATATCAGCGCAAAATACGATGCGTAGGACCTAGCGATCTAGTGTTTTTTTTTATCCGAGGAAGAAACTTGGATAGGCGGAATGGAGCGTGTCGCATTCCCCCCTTCTTTTAACTCTGTAAGTTTCGCAGCGCTAGTAGCCGGGAAATGATACATGCTTTCAAGTTTAGCATATTTCATACTCAGTAAAAACAATGCTTCAATTCGTGAATTAAAACTGGAACGAGATTTTAATGTTTGAATATTTATTATGATATTATTAAGATGTGATGGCGGAACGGTTACAAACTTGAAGTTAGCCGAAGTGGCAACATGACATGGCGTGTTACTCTTTGCTGAACCAAGTGTTAAATTTTCTTCGTGCAAAAAATACTTAACTAAGTATGCAAAGAAATATGAGCGGAATAAGTTTGTTGCTGTTACGTACCAAAAATGAGCAACACGAGTGGAGTGCTTGAGTTGGACTCGATGCTTCTTCGTTTTAATATTCATTCCNCTACGTACCAAAAATGAGCAACACGAGTGGAGTGCTTGAGTTGGACTCGATGCTTCTTCGTTTTAATATTCATTCCGATTGAGGCCGTCCTTAACAAAATAACCAAAAATAACGGCAATAGTAAGAGGTTAAATACTACAGTTCTTTTCCCCATAGTTGTAATATGGTTAAACACAGTCGCGGCAAAATATTGAAGTGTAATGTGCTATACCGTGAATAACACAAATATGTTAAAAATATGTCAAATAACCTTTAGAACTATCATCAATACAGGCATTGTTAGAAAAGTCACAAAGCTAACCTAAATACGATTATAAGTCTAAATCATCACTTTCACGTAATGCCTTTTTGAAATATGCCAGCATTATTTAAACAGCTGTAAACAGTAAACAATGCACGTTACTGTAGCGGAAGGACACGTAATCGGTACCCAACAGTAGAACTTCAGCAAGGCTTCAGAAAAGTGTGAAGTAACAGCGAATGACCTACAGCGAGCATGTTTGGTTACTGCGCATATTTGATTACCGAACATGTTTGGTTACCTGGGTAGTATGTTATGTATCGTGTATGGTTACCGAGGCTAATTGGTAAGTGAATATAGATTCAATGTTGCTGAGCCACAACGGCTGCGCGAGTCGCTCTTGCTCCCAGCCAGTCTGGTGAACCTACGTGTGTTGTGCAGGCGGCGAGGANGCCACAACGGCTGCGCGAGTCGCTCTTGCTCCCAGCCAGTCTGGTGAACCTACGTGTGTTGTGCAGGCGGCGAGGAGAAAAAAAAGGGAGAGGAAGTGAAATCGTGGTGGAACAAAGACGAAGGAAGAATAGGGAGCAACCTGAGAAAAAAACCCCCAACAATAGTTATGATGCTTACTAAAGAACCCCCTTGACAAAACATCCCAGGCTTCTAGTTAAACTAAGATATTCGAAATTTGTAGGTGGATGGTGTTTAATTACTTAGTCAACCGAAAATTCCTGAGTCGGACGGTGTAAGAGTGTTTTTTAAAGTAAACCTATTTGACCGCTGAATAGCTGCACGTTGCCCTGAAAATGGGCTACGATACAATACGGAAGATTTTCCTTTTGGTTCAGTTCATCGTTAGACTCATGTTAGCAGAGGACGTTCCGCCTATATTATAAAGCCATTTTTGGTGGCTACGGTAGGATGCAGGTGGCAGTTATTTTGTGTTACGTGGCCACAACGCGTGGAAAATTTACAACGGCCCGGGTGAGGTACATACGACGTCGACTGACGACTGACCTTGAAGCGAATTACCCGGGTGACAGACCTGTTGAGGACCGTGTCATATACAATCCACTTGAGAGCAGATATGATTTGCATTTTGACTTTAATGTATCAGCATCCCTTATCTAGGAAGGCTACAAAACAGGCCTAAATTATTCGAGGAAATAACCAACGACAAAAGGAGAAATCTCCTAAAGAACCTAATTTACCACTGTAATAAGAAGCAAACTTGTCTGCTTACAGACATTTATCAAGGAATGAATATCTCACTATAAGTAATCAATTCGCCGAAAATAAACTAATGTGGTAACAAATACGTAAATGCAAACAAAGAGAAAAACATCTTAAATAGTCAAAACTGGCATCCTAGTGTAAGGCTTAGAAGCCTAGCACTTGTCTTCTACGGAAGGAAAAAACAACCACAACATACGAGAAAAATCCACCACACAGTAACTTACTGAACAGAAAACCTGTAGCTACAAGTAGAAGAACGCGTGTATTTGAAATCAGTGTAACAAAAGACGTCTTTTCTTAGCTTTTTTAAAAGAATTTTTAAACTTTGTGGTTTGTTTATTCCCAAATAATGTTTGTCTTGTTTTGTAGTCTACTTAGGCAATGAAGCATGTCGATCAAATTGTGAATGCGATTCACTTACAAAATTTCTATTAAAAAAAAATACAATTTGCAACTTTTTTTTCCTCTACGATAACAGCTTAGCAACTAACAACAGGAAGTCGGGTACGAAAAGACTGTGACGTTCAGTATATAGCGAGCTAATAGACAGAGACCTGAAAAATTCGCGGATTAATTTTGGGACAAGCTAAAGTTGCAAAACTCTTATGGTTCATGCGTTATTTGACACCGGCTGGAAACCCTGAGCCAATGAGAAACATACAACAAAATGCATGCCCAATCATCGCCCTCCACTGTGGCAGCAACCAACCAATGGGAAATTGACATCTGCACGCTTGCACATAAGACAGTGGAGTCTAGCATGGAGATCGTTGAACTCGCAAATTGTTTAGGTCCCTACTGATAGATTATCACGGGAATTTATCGAGTTTCTAGCAATAATGTAAGAAAATGTAAGCCTAAATACTATTTCGAAACATAATCGAGCACAGATTATCTTGCAAAAAAAAACTTTTTTCCTTATATATAACTGTACAGTCAACTAATGCAATCGAGTACGACTCCCAGAAATTTGACTGGGGTAACATTGTGTGACCCAGGATTATAGGGACCCAGTAGTTTGTACACTCTAAGTACGAATCAGTGATATCAATAAGTGAAATAACGTTCCCTAAACTTCAGTTGATTAGCTACTGCTAGCCGGCGATTCAAGCAAATTAACTGGGAACGAGTGATTTATAGCAGTGGAATTCTTGGCATTCAGTTGGAAATCATAAATAAATCAGTGAAATTCAACCACTATATTAATTAGTTATCTGGCATTGATTATCAGTTGTTCAATTCTCAATGTTTCAAGTTTAGAGCGTAGTTCCCGACTCGTGTAGGATTACTATATTTTCGTACGAATGTAACGAGGGTGAACGAACTCATGAAACCAGACCCATGAAATGGGCACTACAGCTGAACGAAGCGACATGAGGTGTGGGTAAATTATTAACTGCGGCAGGAAACTCGAGATAAAGATGCGGCGGGTCCATCAACGTAAAAGGGAGAGGCAAGGGAGTCCAACTTCGTCTAGCAACTAATCGGCCCTGAAGAGTGACAGGAAGATAATCTGCCTAGATAATTTGCATGGAAATTAGTCATGGGGCATAATTTTACCCGTGCGCTAATTTAGAGGAGATACTTGGAACTTCTCGTCTATAGGACCTAAGCTCCAGCTGAATTCGTATACGTGAGTGAAGAGATTTGGACGGCTCTTAACAACGAGGTCTTCAGAGGCGATGAGGGTGATTGTGAGTACGGATCAGCTCCGCAATGAAAGGGCGGGGGAAACGGGAGATCCCCGCGAAAACTCGCCGACCAGCGGCATCGTCTGGCACGATTACATGCGAAAATCCGGGAGTGCCCGGCCGGGTATTGAACCCGGTTCGCCTTGGTGGGAGGCGAGTAGGTTATTCGCTGAGTCACCGCGGGTTCCTGAACTCGTATAGGAATAGGTAAGTTGTATGATTTTCGGAGCTATGAGAAACCGTTCAGCCTTGCGAGCGACCACTCTCAGTAAATACCATACGAGGAAGTCATACGCGTGCCGTGTTGAAACTGTAGGTCATTCACGGTTACTTAACACTTTTCTGAAGCCCTGCAAACGTTCTACTTCCAGGATATTCCTTCGCTTCATGCAAACAAAGCTTAACCGAGCCTAGGAAATTACACCAATGGGACAGCGCACCGCATTCGTGCCCACCGACTGTAATAATATTTTGCATAAGAACTATTTCTTACTGGGCATTACCAAAACACCCACTTTCTCAATGTTTTTATTCATATGTATTGTAAAATAAGTATTATTTATAATTTATAGATAAAATNCAAAACACCCACTTTCTCAATGTTTTTATTCATATGTATTGTAAAATAAGTATTATTTATAATTTATAGATAAAATTGGTATAACTAATAGTTAAAATTTAACAAAAAATAGGGTACCTTTATGTTAATACAAATATAAAACGTTTGTGATACACGAAATATATAAAAAACAACCAAACGAATCATACTTGGGGTGATTTTTAAAAGGTTTAATTAAAAAAATGTGAAAAAAACACGAAAATGCTATCACAAGATAATTGCTCAGAGTACTTAAGAATACAGTGGTGAAACAGTCGCGTATGCCTCGAACTCCAGCAGCACACGCCTGCAAATTGTCGTCATTAGCCAGCAAAATGTTGAAATGCCTTTCGCCAATAATAAAAATATTTACGGATTTGTTACATTATTAGGTTTCGCCATAATGGGCGAGTTGTTAACATGAGCGTTTAGAATTAACTTTTCCACTTGGTCAAAACTTCCTTTTCTAACTTTTTTAAAGGATATTTTTATGCCTTTAGTGTAGTTATGTAATTCTTAAGTAAATAGTATCTGTGTTTCGTTGCCGATGTACATAAATATGTGTACTTTGCAACCCGAAGATATTTATTCTACCCACTGCACACAGCAGGAAATAACTTCCAAATTATCCAGGAGTTTCTTGTGTAAACAGTAAGATTTACTGATTGTTGTCATTTTTGCTCAGTACACCTAAAAGTGTTTCACCTTTTAGAACACTTTTAGGTGTAATTCAACATTTAACAGAGGGACCGCGGTGGTGTAATAGTCAGACTGCCTGCCTAGCATCAAGGCTAACGGGTTTCGATTCTCGGTTGGTTCACCCAGATTTTTGCCTGTGGGTAACTTGGCGAACGTTGCCGCTGTCCAGCGGGTTTTCTCGGGGTACTCCCGTTTCCCCCGCACTTACATTCCGCAGCTGCTACGTCTTCACCTCAGTTTACCTAAACTCATACTCTCATACTTATGTTTTTCTAACCCTTTCAGACCCACCTTAATTTACGGTTTCAGGTGTTGCAAACAATATATTTTATGATGCGTGCTGTACCTAGGACGACACAACACTTGTTTCGTTGTCACAGCCATCGAAATATAGGCTATATTTCCGGCATACCGTTACATGATCCAATTATGGTCTAAACAAGTGAAAAGGTTTGCAATTAATTTATCCACATGTAAGATAATTGGTAATTAAGCTTAGCAGTGTGCAGTTTAGACCAAAATGTAGCTAAACAAGCGTAATGTACACAAATGTGTACACTGAGTATGAATGGGTTAAAGAGGGTAAAACATATGTGCCGCAAGATGTCGCCACGGGCAAACGGAAACGATTATAAATCTACTGTGCGATGGTCCAGGAGCACTTTCGAAAAACCTGCTTTAAGATCTCTTTTTTTTCACATCTGCCATACGTAAAGTTAACATTGCCACTTTATTCATGCGCCTTCCCAAGTGAAACCGGGAAGTTGTTAGGAACGCAAATGTGCCAATGAAATGCAAACTCGTACTATTTAAGCGTGAAAACACTAACTTAACTAGCCAATAAGTTAAACATTGCTCTCTAAATNGAAATGCAAACTCGTACTATTTAAGCGTGAAAACACTAACTTAACTAGCCAATAAGTTAAACATTGCTCTCTAAATGCAACGTCAAGACTAACAATTATGTTCTATGAATTCGCTAGTAACTTAAATAAAACCCTGTATTGCAGTGTGTATTGTAGTACACGAGTAGTTAATGTGCTGTGATTTTTTTTCCGCTTGTCGATTTCAATAACGCTCACTTAACCGCGATCATACTTTACCTCCGAAACCGCGGAGAAAATGTCTCACACCTTCGTTCCTTTTAGAGTATTATTTATGTTCATTTGTTTATGTGAAATGACTGTAGAACACACGAGTTTCGCTGAAGTTAATTTTAGGAGAAGAAACTGCAGTTTTGCTTCGTGTAAAGGCTGTTCACGGTTAACTGAGCACTTTTGAAATTAACCTTTGAAAAATGCCACTGCCCCTACCTGCGTATATTTTGACTGGCACACTGACTGGCATGTGCCCTATAAATTTGGCAACGAAGGATGGAAAGTGGTTCCATGTTTTAACGTTAAAATAAAAGTGCCAGGTAAACATTTATGAATACTGATATTATTTACTTTCCTTTTTTTAATGGGTTTAAGTTTTAAGATTTAGAAAATTTGGAAAATATTTCCTATTCTAATAATTTTAATGTTTCATTTGTCCGACCCATGAATGAACAAAGTGATTAGGCCCATGATAATGCTAATTTTGCATACAGTGGAAGAATACACAATTTGCATATATGTAGATCTCAATCAGGGCCTTCAGAAGTGTTCAGTTTACCCTCAACAGCCTTTAGGCTAAATTAATACTAAATTAGTTGCGCTGAGTTGAGATGTTTTGGTCGGCGATTAACGAGGTTCCGAGCGCCGGTGAGGATGAAAAGAGGTAAGGATGGAGTAACTGTGAAACGCAAGTGCAGGGGAAGCGGCAGTACTGAAGAACATCCTTCAAAACTAACGGCACCGTCCGCCACGTTTCCAGTTCGCTTTCGGGCGGGAAGCGATTAGTCTGACTACGTTTGTCCTTAAATGTGCGTGTAGCTTTTGGGGAAATTTAGGGTACCTTTATTTACTNGGGGGGGGGAGAAGAAGGAAGGTAGCCGCAAGTAATAATAGTGGTAATATTTGTAATTGCAAATAAAATTTTAATAATGATAATAATAATTGTTAGCTGACCTTTTGTCAAGGTCTTTTTTCGTTAGCAGACGACAGACATCAACGAAGCGGCACGTGCACTCTGGCCAGATCGCTTTCCAACCGGGCTGATTTAGTGACATACATATGAGTGTTTTCCGAATTGTACTCTGTATCGTGGTTAGAATAGGCCACGTATTACTGCATTGTAAACAAATTTTGTGTTTATTCAAACAATTGTTTCTAAACTAGTTGCCAAGTTTATCTTTGTGGTGCTATAAGNTTGTAAACAAATTTTGTGTTTATTCAAACAATTGTTTCTAAACTAGTTGCCAAGTTTATCTTTGTGGTGCTATAAGTGAATTAGAACAAATTTTGCAAAACGTTACTGCGGAATGTGTAAAACTAATATTTAGCAATAACAAATAATTATTTATTATTGCTAAATATTATTTGAAATTTATTCNTTGTAAACAAATTTTGTGTTTATTCAAACAATTGTTTCTAAACTAGTTGCCAAGTTTATCTTTGTGGTGCTATAAGCGAATTAGAACAAATTTTGCAAAACGTTACTACGGAATGTGTAAAACTAATATTTAGCAATAACAAATAATTATTTATTATTGCTAAATATTATTTGAAATTTATTCNGCGGAATGTGTAAAACTAATATTTAGCAATAACAAATAATTATTTATTATTGCTAAATATTATTTGAAATTTATTCAAAATGTGGAGATACATATACACATTTTTATGTTTTATAAAACAGTATTTTCTAAAGATGTAATATTTCACTTTTAATTATACAAAAATTAATTTGTCAAATAGTTGACAAAGGATTGTCGTTTGTAAAACGTTCAAAATATTTTNACTTTTAATTATACAAAAATTAATTTGTCAAATAGTTGACAAAGGATTGTCGTTTGTAAAACGTTCAAAATATTTTTCTGTTCAGTGTGTGCTTTCAGTGTAGTGTTTACAAGGTAACAGAGGTAGTATGCTAGCATGTCAAATTTAANTTTTTCTGTTCAGTGTGTGCTTTCAGTGTAGTGTTTACAAGGTAACAGAGGTAGTATGCTAGCATGTCAAATTTAATCATGGTGTCTAAAAATAAGCATTGTCAAGGGGTGCCGGGAACGCTCAGAAACTATAGTTGACAAGTGCGTAGTTGATTAGATTACAGTGGGTATATTTCCAAGAAACCAACAAAGGATGACATAACATGGGTTGTTCAGTTGTTGAAAGACTTGTAACAGATTCATGGAATTAGTTAGTAAAACATTGACTTCTGTTGAAGCCTGGTATTCCAAAATACTTACTCAAAGTCACAGAACCACAAATTGTCATCTTGTTTACACACTGAGAATACAACATCGGCGTAGCGACAAAGTTTCTCTTCACACTACCCTCCAAGAGTGTTAACAGCGGCATAGCAATTAGATCGGTTGTAGCTACAATACAAATTCTGAAACGTAGGTATTAATGACTGCAGAACTACCTATAGAGTTCCGTGTTCTCACAGAACTGAAGGCATCATCACTTTCAATAGAAGGAAATAGTTTTAAGCTGTTCACGGTAATCCGATACCTCCTAGAAGCCCTGCTTAAGATCTACTTGCACGTACATTGTGTATGCTTCCGCCATATGGGAAATTAACATTTCCATAGACCTGACCACTTTATTCAACCTTCGGTAAAGCCAAGCTGTGAAGGTTATTACAAAAGCAAATATTTTATAAGTGTGCTTGTTCTTACATGTATATGCATTACGAAAAACAGAAAGCAAAATGAGCCATTTCAGCATAGACAAATGTTTACCTAGCACTGTTCTGCTCAACGTTAAGACATGGGAGTACTTTCCCTCTGTCGTTACCAACTTTACTGGGCACATGCCAGTCAGTGTTCCCATTCAAATGTTATGCAGGTTGGAGCAGTGACGTTTTCCTAAAGTTGATGTCAAATGTGCTCAACTAACAGTGACTAACTAGCCTACACTAAATAAAGGTAGGTTACTTGTTATTCTGGATATACAAAATAAAGTAAACAAATTCGTTCATCTGTCCCCGGCGATATAATACTCCAAGTTTAACACTGCACAGTTTAACGATACTNTAAAGTAAACAAATTCGTTCATCTGTCCCCGGCGATATAATACTCCAAGTTTAACACTGCACAGTTTAACGATACTGCCAGGAAAAAGGATAGACCTGAAAAATTTACGAACTGATTTCGCAACAAACTAGAATAAAAAAATCTGTGTTATCGTTGTGTTATCGCCTTCCATCATGATAGCAAGCAAGCAACCAAGGAGCAATTGGTATCTGCACGAAAGTACATGAAACTGTGAAGTCTAGGCATGACCGGATTTAGGGCAGCGCCTCCACATGAGAGGGATCTCCACATAATTCTTGTATTTTATTCAAAATTATTAATTTAATTCAACTACAGANTAAAGTAAACAAATTCGTTCATCTGTCCCCGGCGATATAATACTCCAAGTTTAACACTGCACAGTTTAACGATACTACCAGGAAAAAGGATAGACCTGAAAAATTTACGAACTGATTTCGCAACAAACTAGAATAAAAAAATCTGTGTTATCGTTGTGTTATCGCCTTCCATCATGATAGCAAGCAAGCAACCAATGAGCAATTGGTATCTGCACGAAAGTACATGAAACTGTGAAGTCTAGGCATGACCGGATTTAGGGCGGCGCCTCCACATGAGAGGGATCTCCACATAATTCTTGTATTTTATTCAAAATTATTAATTTAATTAAACTACAGANGGCGCCTCCACATGAGAGGGATCTCCACATAATTCTTGTATTTTATTCAAAATTATTAATTTAATTAAACTACAGAATATTTCATAAAGCAGTATCATTAAATTTTGAGCTTAGTAATACAAACATTTTTTTTTTAAATAATAAATAATACTTTTTTCTTAATAATTATACATTATGTTTTCGAAAGTATTTCAGTCAGTAGAATTGTAACTGAAAAGCCATCTAACGTAAACTGTTTTCAAACGAGCAATGTTGGTTTGTGGTTTGCTTTGGGTATAAACAAACCGTTTGTTTATATGCGGCGTTTGAGTGAAGAGACGACGCTCGTCGATTCTTGAAACGACCGTGAGCAGCCTGGCCAGTGTTGCCAATGTGCGCATAATTCTTTGAATTTCGGGTATTTCGCAAGCTCTTGGATTAAATTCCGGTATTTTCCATTTGCGGATTAAAGGGGGGTATTTTATTCCCAGATGAATAAAAGTATTTGAAATGAGAGATCAATATAAATTGGTATTTCTTGTAACGTATATAATCTAGGTATGCTGCAGATGTAGCTTGATGAGAACTTGTTATTTGATAATACATTATTTAAACACTGTAACGATTCCTATTTTATCTTGATTTAAAAATAATTAGGTACCTCCGAGTGTATGTTGCCCCAGGGCATCCACCTCTTTAAATCAGGCCCTAAACGCATAGTTTCTTTAACTCGCGAATTTTTCAGATCTCTAGTAATAATGTATAGTAAACTTGGTAAAACTGTATGGTAAGTCCAGCAACAGTATAGAGTATGACTGACTGCANTCTAGTAATAATGTATAGTAAACTTGGTAAAACTGTATGGTAAGTCCAGCAACAGTATAGAGTATGACTGACTGCAGGCTGGTTCGCGTTTTACTGAAAACTTTTAAAAACAACTTTAGGAAAATTCCTTGCCCTAACTACATACATTTTAAAGGATACACTAATTGATATTCTCCCAGNTTAAAGGATACACTAATTGATATTCTCCCAGAGCAGTGTAAGAAAATTATGTTCATACCTTGAAGTTCTGTTTAAGTATGGTGATAAAATAGATGGACAATAAATTAATTTATTAATTATCTTTTTGTGCATTTTACGCACATGAAAGTAATTATTGTGACCCATTTTTTGATTTGCAATTAGCAAGCTGCAATGGCTAATGTAAATCAGAGTTCCTTTTTTTTTAATTCCAGAGTTGTGCGAAATTTCACAAGGTAAATTATAATCCGTAAGTTTCACTAAATTTCAAAGAACCTCTTTCATTACAATAAGACAAAACTCCTTCATCAGTAACACTGGATATATTTTTTTGTTGTATCTTGGAATATGTATAAATGTAATATATATGCAGTTAATTACCGCAACCATAGGTTTGTTACAGCCATTCGCATTACTCCCGTTGAGTACCTCCTTTTACACTAATATGGACTTTAAATTTCTCAAGACAGATTAAAACTACAAATACTGATTGTGCCAGAACAGATAGTGTTCTTCTGCTTACAGAGTATATATTCAAAACACGTATCTACAGAATTGCATTTAACTATTTACAATAAACGGCCCAGGTAAAACTCAATATCAGGAGTATTTGACAAGAAGTTACTCATAACTAATAGGTCTACTCTCCTCGATATGGGTACAAATGAATTTTGGCAAGGTTCTTGAAAGTTTATATTTTAGGTAGGCATTGACGTCTCATTGACAGCAATATCATTAGAAATGAAACCAAAAACCTGTGAAACAAAGACAATTAAAATACACGAGTGACTTACCCGGGATTCGAATTCTGAAAAACTCGTAAAATTAAGCTAGGTTGCAATTAACTGCATATCATAGGTAGCATTCGAAGCATCAATTTAGGATATAATCAGTCGAATGTTTTGAATGATAGAGTGCACTAAACCTAAAATATTTACTCGGCCATCCTTTGTGAAAATAAGTGTCTGAGCCACTGAAACACATAAGTTTACATGACCTACCATAACGCTATATGTGTGAAAAATTTGATGGAAATCGGTTGATAGGTCTCCAAGATATGGTATATAACCCTTATTTTCTTAAATGGGGCTATCTTACAAAATTGCTTAAAAATAGTAGATATGCCAAACATATGAAAATATTTATATGGCCGCCATTTTTAAAGTCATGGCCTGACCCTATTTAAATCATACTTGGCCTTCTGTAAGTGTGTGCAAATTGTTGTGGAAATTAGTCGAATTATCCCGCAAATATGACAAAATGTTCAGTTTACTCACTTGACACTACTTCGTAAAAAAAAACGGCAAAGGAGGATCTCTTTATGCATATAGGTTGATTGACCTCGAGATATGACATAAAACTTCCACTGATCATGTGACGATCTTCATAAATGGAGGGCAAAAGTTTTGGTATTAGCACATTTCATTATTATAATAGATAAAATGTACAAAGTTAAATTTAAATCTGTATATACTTTTGTAGATATAGCACACTAAGCTTAAAAGTTTTTATAGGCGCCATTCATAAGATAAGATACTTACACACATAAAACATATAAATTAATATAGCCCACCACAGTACAACTTCTTCACCAAATTTGAAAGAAATCGGTTGACTGTTTCCCGAGATACGGCATAAAAACTATATTATTTCATTTGGGATTATCTTACAAAATGATGGAGAACTTAGGCTTTGCATAGAACATTTTGATAGATACAACTGAAACTGTCAGCATACAAAGTTATTTTGAAATTTGTTTTGCAGTTTTGTAGATAAAAAATTCGGAGATAAAATGTTTATATAGCCACCATTTTAAAAATATGTATTCTAACCCACTCAAAATCCATCAGTTTACATTGCCTGCCATAGTGCTAATTGTTTGCCAAATTTTTAAAAATCGGTTATTTTATCATCGTACAAAGATTCTTTGGAATTAATTACATGGTTTCGACGTTATTACATACAAAACTAAAATAGCCATATGGCCGCCATTTTAAAATTAGTGTCTAACATACCTAAAGAATATCAGTTAACATAACCTACCTCAGTACTACTTGTTAGCTATATTTGGTAGGAATAGGACAATTGTTTCCGGAGATGTGACAAAAAACTTTATTTATTCATGTGGCACTTTCTTACAAAATGGAGTAAAAAAGAGGCTCCGTGTAGACACATTTGATGTTTGTTAAATGTACTCGTAACAAACAAAGTTAATTTGGGATTGATTTTATGTTTTCGAAGATATAGCATACTATTCTAATATATCTAGATGGCCGCCATTTTTAAAATAAGTAACTGAAATACTTGGAACATATTTGTAAATATTAACTGCGGCAGTACTACTTGATTGCCAAATTTGGTACGAATCTGTCAACTTGACGCGAATAGCTCATACTTAGATTAGTCACGATGCTAGATACCCGCGCAGGGGAGCAACCTGAGGTAATGACCCTAGGATTCCCCGAGGACGCCACACCCACCACCTCTCACCCCGAGGACAGTAACGAGCAAAGGAACCCCCCCGAGCCGGGGAAGCACAGCACGCGCCCACCCCCCTTCCTCATCTCCCCCGCAGAATTAGGGAAACCACCGGGCTTCAGGGGAAGTACCACGAGAAAACTATATATAGGGAAGACAAAGCGAGTACCAGGCAGTGATGTACGAGTTATGATCGGGAGAGGGACGGGACGCGAGTGGAGGTGGAACCAGAGAGCGAGAG
>NQII01005638.1:117174-153602 GCA_002778355.1 Clitarchus hookeri | reverse complement strand
GTCGCTACGAGACGACGGTGCTGACATCTGGAGCAACCACGTGACACTCCTGCTTCTACAAGTCAACATACTCAGGCTCAGTTTAAGGCACCTGCCTAGTTATCACGTGTGTACCATTGCAAGCAGTTGTGTTAATTAAAACATAATAATATGCCGTATTTCAAACTCAATTTTTTTCACGACGGAAAAGAAAGTCGATATTCCGTTAATTCATGAATTTCGTTATTGAAACACTAAAGTTGTCGTCGTTGAAATGTGTCAAATTCAGCGAAAACCGCCGTAAGTAGCCCCGTTTTAAACTACACCCGCAATGCTATATCTTTTCTGAACAAATTGCTAAAAAANGTAGTGGTTAGACCACTCGCCTCTAGCTGAACCTAGTTCGATTCCCGTCGGGGTCGCTTCCGGATGTTCGCGCGCGGGAATCGTGCCGGACGATGCCGCTGGTCATCGGGGTTTTCTCGGGGATCTCTCGATTCCCCCATCCCCCTTCATTCCGGCTCTGCTCCATACTCACCTCACCCTCATCGACTATCCAGACCCCAATGTTAAGGGTACTGCCTACCGGCCGGCCGCTGCGAAATTTAAATAGGAAATCCCTTGTTAAGGAAATTTCGCTTCGTTGTGTTAATTTTAAAGATGGGCATTTCAAACAAGATGAATTCTTCACGACGTTTTTAGGAGAATATTCGTACAGCGGAGATGTTTCCGTGACATGAATCCCGGTCCGGGCATCCTGATCGCGGTTTTCCATGGTTTTATCACAATCGCACCAGGCGAATGCTGGGATGGTTCATTGCTACAGGTCATTGCCCTCGCTGTCGACGAGACGTTAAGCTCTACCTACCATGTTCCTACTCTTGGCTTGCTTCCCTTACCTGGGTCACCTAAGTATGGACGCCCTTCCCTCTCGTTGTCTTGTTGAAATTGAGTTTTGGAATGTGGGCAATTATTCACATCCGTAAAAACTCAGAATAGTAGTCTCCGTCCGAAGCGAACCCTGTTTGCCTACGATTTCACAGGATTCTTGTCTCCCTGAAGAAACTTGGCAACCCCGAGGCAAGGAGCACGCTAAAATTGAAACAGTTACTCCTGCTCTAAGTCAGCGGATTTGTCTGCGGATCCGTCGAGTGAGGACAGTGTGCATTGAGGCCATTTATTTCCGACAACATGCTGCACGCCAAACTACTGCTTACTGTGAAGTAAGTGGAACGTGCAGTTAATCATTACGAGAAAACCTCGTTAATCCCAAAAAAAAAAGGCTAGTATTTTACAGGAGACGCAAAAAAAACATAATTACTTGGATTTCGAAGGCCATTTTTTTTTTACTGTTTGAAACAAAATTGGAATTAATAATTAAGATTACGTATGATCTTTAACCTGGATTTGAAGATAAATTTGCATTATAAATAAGACGTGAATGTTTGAAATCTCATCGTGAAGTTACGAGGTTTTCTTATGACGGAAACTGTATGGTGAATTGTCGCTTGCGGGAATTGGAACTGTGTAAATCATAATGAATCATTGTTACATTAGTGAAATTCAGTAATTAAGTATACCATCAGAATTTCATTGATTCCAGTGAATCAGTTTTCGAGGATTNGTGAAATTCAGTAATTAAGTATACCATCAGAATTTCATTGATTCCAGTGAATCAGTTTTCGAGGATTTCCTACGTCAGATCCCACTAACCTGAAGTAGTTTACAATGTTTCTATGCAGGTACATCTTGATGCATTGACACACGGTCCTAACCGCTCTAGTTGCTTTGGGTCGAATAGCAGTTGATTTGCCTTGCCCCCCTACCACTCCCTTCCACCGTCCGTGACGTAATGCCGACTATCTATCTTATCCTTCCAGTGTACACAAGTTTGCAGCTTATCGACTGCATGCTCTGTTATACGAGTTCTGCAACTGCAACCTCGCCTCGCAGCTGAAATCCTGGTGTGCACGTTAAGTTCTTCTTTCCCTTTGTTCCAAACACGTAACCAACTCTAAACCGCCTGGAATCCTGTGAAAGAAAGGAGGAAAATATTTTTTTTTACACAGTCTTCAAGAAACAAAATAATTCAGTGTTATATTGTGCTTTATTCGTGGTTTGGGATGGGTGTGCTGTTCAGTTTCATGACACTATTATGTAAGTAGTTTGTTCCATCGTTACGGGCAGTAATGTAGTATTTTTTACTTTTCGAATTGGAAGAATCATGGGTGGTACGAAAATAAAACCCCACGCGAACGGAATTTTAGTAAAAGTGACGTTCCGCGAATTAGTTCAAAAAGCTACATTTGGGAGATAAACGTTCTCATAACAATACAAATTAACTTAAAAAAAAAACCCAGCAAATTTAGTTTATGGAGACTAGAGAGTATAGCATGAATAATTTTAACATATTTCATACAGTAAAAAAATATACATTAATTATATGTNGATGGAGACTAGAGAGTATAGCATGAATAATTTTAACATATTTCATACAGTAAAAAAATATACATTAATTATATGTCGTACGGAACTTTAAATTACGCAGTGCACACGAAAGCAATTTTATAAATCGTGTGTTGTTATATTTTTAATTACTTTATTGCGAAATAAATGTACAGCTTGAATAATTTGCTGTTAGTCATAGAGAGATTTTCGTAATAACAGCTATTATTCTAATCCACAGCTTACTGGCTACCACAAAATTTTATTTAATAATTTCAATTTGCATTTTTCCCTCGTTACATACTGAGTTTATGTGCGCTCGTAAAGCGATTAACGCGTCCAATTAAGGGATTGTATCGGCAAATNTCCCTCGTTACATACTGAGTTTATGTGCGCTCGTAAAGCGATTAACGCGTCCAATTAAGGGATTGTATCGGCAAATCAATGCTCAAAACTTAAAATATTTAAATTTAATTAAATCGCAGAGCTGTTAATTTAACTATACAGAGGCCGTTGATCTGTGCCTACATAAAAATGTTAAAATATTCTGGTCACGGTTAATTGAGAAATGTTTTTGATCTACTTTTCCTGCCGATTTTGTATCCTTCCAACAATATTAACGTTGCAATAAACCCAATCACTTTATTCATGCGCCCAGCAGGTGTTACTTTGATGTAGCAATGAGCGTAAGTAAGTTACTTATATGCTGCCTCTTGTCCTCGTGTACTTGAAACAATTATAAACTAAATTAAACAAATTCCGATATTTAGCAGATTTGAACTTGACAACTTTTAATACCAAGTTAATACGTACTGTTCCATCAACGCTGCCAACTAAGTGTGTCCGTTAAGGAGGTAGCATTCCTTCCATTTCATTTTTTACAAATCTTAGTAATTAAACGTAATAACCGGAAATTAAAAATCAAAGTTTGGTATGATACAGATGACTACATAGCAATTTTTTTTTAAGTTTGTACGATTTCAGTTTTATCCGTATTTTCTCGTGTGAGGCAGAAATTATTAAATAATGAGGCAACCTTAAGATTGCGGTTTCATATGTCAAACGAATCACACGAGAAAAATAAGTTGCGTTCCGAAATAACTACGGAGTTGTCCCCTGTGCCTCGACAAGCTTGTTTTTCAAATACTGAATCTGCAAATTATGTAAGTTATGGAGATGTAAATTAAAGATGGCGGTGATACATCGCCCGTAAGATATCTACAGCTACACTGTAAAGTTTTTTTTTTTGTACTTTTACAAGAAAAATCCTCGTAATCCCAGTTTTCAAAAAATTCCTTTGTGGAACTATAAGCAGTTGTCTTGTAAAATCAGCAAAACATTCATCTGCAATATTGCAAATGATAGACTTGTATTACAACTTACATTAGCGAGAAGTGAACATAAAAATATTTTTTTCTCCTTGTTAATATAAGGAAAAAATTATTTCAAAATATAATTCACGAAAAAATAATGTACCAAATGTTTCACCTTGCCAGCACAGGGACTCGAACCCACACTCTTAACCTTAAACTAACTTAACTTACGGACTTCAGAGTTATTTTTGTAGTAAGTCTAGCAATAAATACCTACAGAATAATAGTAAAGTTATTCGGTTAATGAGAACCCATTAATTTCATTTTAAGAGTTCTGTGCTAATATTAACAGATAATGAGTAATAGCGTCACGTGTTTTTAATTTGTCGTTGTTTTATTTCAGTTGTTTTAGAAGTTTTACGTTATTCAAACTTGCAATGCATTTCTTTTTGGCACGCAACTACACATTGCATCACCCCTAGTTTTGCGCAAACAGCTATATACGGTTTTACGTTGGTGACTGTCCCGCCATTTTGGTTTAGCTCGTGGATACAGGTAAGTATAGTACAAACATTTCCTGAGGTCTATTACAAACACATTTATTGTGGTTTTACAAACTAATAATTTTGCATTTTGCATTTATAATATTATAAATAATTTCTCAGTAAAAATTATATTTTGTTTACAGTGCAGGAGCAAGAACTGTTTGCAAAGGTTAATTTCAAAAGTCCACCTTTGTTTTTGCGTTGTCACAGCGAAAGGCGGGTCACGCTTTGTTATCACGCACGCCCCTTTGACCTTTCTGGGTAATGCGGCAGTGTAAGGGAGGGCTGACGGCTGAATCAGCTGGCAGATAACAAAGGCGTCCCAACTAAAATAGCTCATTGAGAGGATAAAATGTGATATTGTATTATGAAATATCTCGAGCAAGATGTACTTACGGTAAGAACATTTTCACTAACTATAAGTTTTGTTTAATTGACAGCTGAATCCAGATTTTTGCATGTGTGGGTATCGTGCCGGACGATGCCCGCTGGTCGGCGGGTTTTCTCGGGGATCTCCCGTTTCCCCCCGCCCTTGCATTCCGGCGCTGCATACTCAACTCGTTTCGCCCTCATCGGCTCTCAAGACCTACCTTGAAGTTACGAGCCGCTCAAATATCGTCACTCACTCACAGCTGAATAAATAAGTACGAGCCCTTCTTGGTCAAATTTCCCTGCATTACGTCCGTAACTCGACGGTGCGTCTGTTTAATCCGGACCGTTTTCTGGATATCCCGTCAACATCTCTGAACTTTTCATCGTTTTATTAATGTGGTTGCCAGCAAACCTTGCCGTGATTTGGCGACTCCGCAAAGAACGGAAATTTCAAAATTTCATGTCGCTTTTAACAAAAAAAATCAATAGTGTTTAGAGAACTCGTAAATAAGTTACAGGCGAGATGTATTATGTGACACTTAACGTAATTAATGAAAATATTGTTATGTAGGACAAGTCAGGAATATATAATAACAATTCTCTCGCAGATAGAAAACAAACAGCCTGTCTTCAGAACATTGTAATCCCAAGTGAACTACGTTATGAACTGGCGATATGTTTCTAGGAATGGGAATCAAAACAACAGAGGAAATATTTCTTTCCAGTCTCATCATGAAAGCGAATTCGTTTTAAGTTCTAAGTATAAAATTGTTTGCTCAACAGTCAAACTTCTATGTTGCGGAAAATTACATGTAATTTTATCTGTGTCTTCTACACAGATCAACAATGGTGCAAAACAATTGGAGTATTATTGAACTAGTCACCCAGGCGGCAAATTTTGCTTATCCCGTTTTAGTGTGTACATTATTTTGTTTTCTCTTTTGTTTATTTTGTGGGCGTGTTGTGTAATATGAAATATTTCGCTAGTTCTCGTACTCATATTAATTTGTAAATGAAGCGTTCTTTCATGTTTACACTGAACTCACATTCGTGTAGAATCTATTGTGCATAAACTTGCTATTGACAATATAACGTGCTACATGTCCGTTTTGCGTAGAATTACAATTAATTTCGACGTTTAGTTTTTGAAGAAATTTGTACCTACATGTTTTGCATCATATTATGAAAACTATGTCACATCTGCCACCTTCTAGAATTGTTTAATTGATGTTATCTGCTCTACCCTGGTTATCTCCAGTTTCCATGGCAATAAATTACTAAACTAACGAGTTTGCCTAGCCTAGTTTCAGAATATGCACTGCAATCGTTTTTATACGCTTGTAAGTGTTTAAATCAATTCAAAACAGTTTTAAAAAATACAAAATAATTTGGTTAAAAGTAATTGGGTTCGTAAATAGTTTAATGTTAAACAACGTCTGTTGTGCTGATAGATTTATATCGGATTAAAATATATGGTTTTTAATGTGATCAAAATTGCGTAATGCATTAGAAAATTTCTTGTCAAGGCATAACGATTTGCAATATGATCCTTGGTGGAAAAAGCATAAATCTTTTCACCGATTATGCACTAGGAACCATGGGAAAATACACTGTTTAAAATAAATAGTATGATTTGGGGGTTTCCAGGCCAAGGGCTGGGGGCTGAGAATCAGAGGATCGGCCGCCATATTGTTTCCGTTGGCCATCTTGTTTCCGTTGGCCATCTTGTTTCCAGTTATCATCTTGTTTTCATCAGCCATTTTGTTTTCTACTTTATGCTCTATCATTCTATCTGGTTTTTACATGTTCTGCAATTCTATCTTGATTTTACATGCTCTGTAATTCTGACTTGTTTTTTCATGATCTATCATTCTGTCTTGTTTTTTATGCTCTATTATTCCATCTTGCCTCTCTCTCATTCCATCTTGTTTCTTCATGCTCTGTCACTCCATCTTGTCTCGCATTCCTTCTTGTTTATCATTCCTTCTTTAATATCTCCCCCTGTTCTCTCATCGCCTTCTTCGTCCACCATCTACGTAGTTCTCTCGCCTAAGTCGATGAACGACACACAAGGGGCGCTGGTGTGTGTCTCCCATCTCGGAGTCGTCTGCAGTAGTTCCTTTATCGCCTACTAGGAAGCGCTGGTGTATGTAACTATCGTCCGCCATTTTGTTTACAGTAGTTTAAGTCGTCGAGCGACAACCAGGAGGTCTGTTATTTTTTCGCAGAGCTCAAAAAATTCTGGTCAGGGCGCGGGATCGAACTGCCGGACCTTAAAGTCGCCAGCAAGGTTGATGCCTTCGACAACTTAGCTATCAGGGCAAGTGTTGGAGTAAGGGTTTTAATGAAGTATACGAGTGAGTGAAGAGATTTCGAGAAAACCCACCGACCAGCACCATCGTCTGGCACGATTCCCATTTGCGAAAATCCGGGGTCGGCCCTGCCGGGAATCGAACACTGTTCGCCTTCTTGAGAAGCAAGTAGTCTAACCACTACACCACCACAAATGAAGTATATGTGATTACGTGTTAACGGGAAGATAAAATTACAATTTGATAGGTACTTAAATACGTAGATATAACACTAAAGTTTTAATTGTGTATCATGTAGTATTTTTTCCCTGTGAAATGATCGGGCTCAATATGGGATTGAACCTACACTTCCTTATTGTCAAAGTCGGTGCACTGTTTCCAGTGCTGCCAGGGCACATAAGTTTTGGGTCGACTGAAAAGCAGAGTGCATGCATAGTTGAAATGTATGTGCTGCAGTACTTTCTTACTAGTCATTACAAAGTTAATATATTTACTGCTATTTCTATATAAATGGTATGTATTCGAAATAAGTACTTGTATATAATANTACAAAGTTAATATATTTACTGTTATTTCTATTTAAATGGTGATGCGTGATGGGTGCCTCGCCGCTCTCTCGTGAGTGGACGACGTATATTCAGTTTCTCCTGGCTCCACTCTAGCTACTGGTTCCTGCTGCGTGTGCTGAGTGTGTACAGTACTGAGCAAGCACCACCATACCTTGCAACGCTTCGCCACACGCCACTGGTGGACAGTATCTAATTCGCATGTAGCACTGAAGCTCAGAGAAATATTGTCACGTCTGAGTTACACATTTCTGTGTATACAATCTGTGAAAAATTAGGGTATGTTAACTCGATTTGAATTTTCTGTTTTATTAAGTGTTTATTGCGATTCCTCTTCGAAAATGTCTGAATGATACGGCGCTGCCTCTGCCTTCTGATGCGATTCTTTTAAAATGCATTTTGCCGAGGAAGTCGAACTCAGCCACAAAGTCTGCATCTAGCCACTTAGACGCAGTTTTATACACACAAAAAAAAAAGTAAAAGTAAGTGACTGCGGTTTAAGCAAAGCAAAAAGAAATCGCGTTCCGGTGTAGATATTGGTCCTTTTTTGACGTTCTGAAATTGCAGTTTGTTGCACGGAATGTTTGCAGGATACCGGGTGGACAGTTGATTGTTAATTTTTCCGTGGCCTCCACAAAATGCCTTTTGCTACTGCCTATGGTTGCTTCACTAACAGGCCGCGTGTGGTTTTCCTTTTTCTCTCTCTCTCTCTCTCTCTCTCTCTCTCTCTCTCGTTGATGCAACAACTCTCCCGTTTGCGCTGTTAACGAGGCACTATAGGCCTTTCACGGTAATGGAGCACTTTTGAAAGCACAGCTTCAAATCTACTTTTAGGCACATTGTGTATTTCTCCACCATATGTAAAATTCACATTGCCATGGACCTGATAGCTTTATTCGTACTTCGGTGACGTGAAACGTTGAAATTATTATACAGGTAAATTGTTTACAGATTTGCTAATTACTACACTGTGCATTTAAAAAAAACCAAATCAAAAGAAATATTTCAACCATTCACAAATGTTTCCCAAACACTTTTCATTCTACGTAAGGACACTGCTCGCCGGCTAGCAGCTGCGAAATTATAATTAGGAAATCCCATGTTGAGGATATTTCGTCTCAGTGCGTTAATTTTGAAGATAGGCNGGCAGCTGCGAAATTATAATTAGGAAATCCCATGTTGAGGATATTTCGTCTCAGTGCGTTAATTTTGAAGATAGGCCTTTCAAGCAAAATGTATTCTCCACAAATGTTTAGGACAAGATCCCTACGCGATTATATTTTCAGTGTAAACAGACAGTGTGTACTTTTCTTGTAAAACATGAATTTTAAAAATTTCTTTCAAACCGATGTTACGGAAACATCTCCTACGTAGAGAACTTATACTAAAAAAAATTCGTGAATAATACATTTTGTTCGAAACGCTCGTATTTGAAATTAATGCACTGAGGAAAAATTTTCTGAACATGGGATTTCCTATTTAAATTTCGCGGCTGCCATCCGGTAGGCGGTGACCTTAATACACGGGAAATTCTTTCCCTCCCGCGTTGCCAACTTTACTGGGTGCACGCCATTCAGTGTTAACGTTAAAATGCGTGCAGACACGGGGCAGTGACATTTTTCACATAGGTTGGTATCAAAAGTGCTCACTTTACCGTGAACAGCCTTTACGCACACCAACTGCGTGCATGCGTCTACTTTGTGCTTCATTTTTTAAAAGCGGTGTATTTTAATCCGTTCGTTCACGGATAAATAGAGATACCTCAACAGTAGTTTTTGCCCCGCACCTGTAATCGGTCGCACATGAAGAACGTTGGCCGGGAAAGTCCGGCGTGCTACAGAGAGACATTCTTCAAGTCCGGCGTGGTATTCTGCACAGAGTGTGTGTAATTTTATACCGTGAGGGGCAGCGGTGGCGCAGTGGCCAGGGCGCTCGCCTCCCACCACAGCGATCCGGGCTCGATCCCCGGCGGGTTCACTCCCGGATCCTCGCATGTGGGAATCGTGCTGGACGATGCCGCTTNGCTCGATCCCCGGCGGGTTCACTCCCGGATCCTCGCATGTGGGAATCGTGCTGGACGATGCCGCTTGCCGGCGGGTGTTCTCGGGGTGCTCCCGTTTCCCCCCGCCCTTGCATTCCAGCGCCGCTCCATTCTAGGGTCTCATTTCTGTCATGCCCGGGGCTGACGGTCACCTGCGGGTCCCAGCTGGAAAGACCGTCACTCGGAGGGTGTTGCCTTGCCCTGGGTGCACTCCCCATATGCCATTATTATTTTATTTATCCCGTGCATTCTCTTGGGGCCACGAGTAACCTAGCGACTCAAAAACATCGGTGGTGTAAAACTTGTTCTTGAGGCGCGTGTAAACTTTACTGAAGAAAATCAACAGAGGAGTGACAAGGTAAAGAATTCTGTAATCTGGTTTCGGAGTAGCCGTTACCAAACTTCGTCACGAGTATCAGAATGTTTCGCAAGTTTATTACAGTTCTGGTTGTTGCGATATTGCTGAAGCTGTTCTGCTGAAACGAGCAGTGTGTTCTGTAGCAAGAACAGGTTGCTCTGTTCTAGGAACTCTACGTATAGTAGCAGCCACAACATACATCTCTATTGTTAATGCTATTACCGTTGATAATATTTCGACTGTATTAACAACCCACTTGATCGTTGTCCCTGAACTAACAGTTTAGATGGGTTGTATCTACATAAATTTGGCTCCTACAACCATAACCTTTTCTCATTGTTGTTTTGCAACAAAATATATTTTGGTTTGGAACTACTAGTACCAGCAAAACGATTCTAGTTTATACGGACCAATAAATATATGTTCGTTTTTTTTTTTTGGTGTTACGTATTTGCACCAGTTGTTAATTTAATTGGTTTTTAATTATGCCATGTAGCATAACAACAGCGTCTATCCTTCTCCCTAAAATAATCGTACATAAGTCTGCATGATTATTTTTAATGTTGCTTTATTTGTCGATTCCATACATTATAAAAATTTAGTTCCAAAAATAAATTTTTTGTTTCTGTAATCAGTAGTAGAATAATGCAGATAAATCTTTTCTCTCGCGTCCGCCAATTTTGTGGTTTCAGACACTCAAGCTACTTGGCTTTATATACACACTTATAACACTCAATGTAATATTTGACACGGAAGTCCGAAGCTGGACTGGAATTATCGTTATCCAATTTGATAGTCCAGTGAGATAAGCGTTAAACCATCTGTGCCGTATATGTTAACTGGGTGTATTTATGTAGATATATCTTGCGTTTCTTGTTACAGTAGGAAACTGAGGCTGTAGCGAAGTTGCATCTAGAACATGCAATTCAGATTGTGTAATAACAAGTATTTTCATTGCACGTGATGAGAACTTACACTTAGCCGGTTCCATAGACTTTTATTTCGCTACCTAGGAAAGCTTTGGGAGGCAAATTTTGCGGGCAAGCAATAACGGCTCGAGAATACTGTAACTAAAACTCATTAAAATTTATCTAACTACGTGAAATTCGCAAAATTAAAGCTGTTTGAACTTTATAATTTGTACCCTTCAAATACTAATATTACGTCTTAAAAGAAGATACCTTGTCAGCAATTTTCCTCCCTCATTAAAGTTCCACGTGGACGCTGAAGATAATTTTATAGCAATAAACTTAAATTGAAATTTGAAAACTATATATGCATGACGTCATACGGCTTACGCTAACTGTAGGTCATATAATTTTTACCGAAGTTTTTTTGTAACCCACGACGTCCTGGTGTGCGAGTAGTAACTACGACAGACACGCAGTCACACGTAAGTTAGTGCCTAAGATATTACGTAACATAATAAATTGTAGGAAGTTGATCATTAACAGTTGACTTGAACTTAGTGCGGTGTAGCGCCTTCTAAAAGACTTTTTTAGCCAGATCGTGTCAAGATACTGCAAGTGAAAGTTTTAGGTGCTACAAGCAAGCCAGTTATTTTATGTTGCAAATTTATTATCTTGTCGTGTTGAAACTCGCCAGAATAATGTGTGAAAATCATGCGAGGAGCGTGTAAAATAAATCTACGGAGTGTAATACAGAGAGAAAAAAAAGGGGGGGGTGAAGAGATTTTTCACCGGTGAGCCATTAACCCAGTTCCTCGCGCGAAGAGGCACGACGTCGGGTTTCGTCAGAACCAGAAGGAACGCGCTGGTAGATGTAGTTCTAGTGGCTTCGGCTCTGCCTGTTTACATTCAGCTTGACTCGTCTCTGATCGTTTGCGTTCAGCTTGACTCGTCTCTGATCGTTTGCGTTCAGCTTGACTCGTCTCTGCTCGTTTGCGTTCAGATTGACTCGTCTCTGCTCGTTTAAATTCGGCTTGACTCGTCTCTACTCGTTTTCGTTCAGCTTCACTCGTCTATGCTCGTTTAAATTCGGCTTGACTCGTTTCTGCTCGTTTGCGTTCAGCTTAACTAGGCTCTGCTCGTTTGCGTTCAGCTTGAATAGGCTCTGCTCGTTTACATTCGGCTTGACTCGTTTCTGCTCGTTTGCGTTCGGCTTGACTCGTCTCTGCTCGTTTGCGTTCGGCTTGACTCGTCTCTGCTCGTTTGCGTTCGGCTTGACTCGTCTCTGGCTCGTTTTCGTTCAGCATGACTCGTCTCTGGCTCGTTTGCGTTCGGCTTGACTCGTCTCAGTTCGCTTCGGCGGAGACGTGGCCCAGTTTCGATGATCGCCCGAGGCCGTGTTCCGTTACGTCTGCATCGCGCGCGCTATGGTGCGAAATGAAAGTTGTTCCGTTCTCTCAGCCAAGCGCATCAGTGTGCATCCTACGTCATTCTACTTCCTGCTAATCTCGGAAACCAAACTGCACTGTACCTGGAAGACAAGTGCTTCAAGTGCAGTCGCGTTGTTGCGCTCACAGAGGAAAATTACGACTGTACCTTTTGTTCAAAATGGGCTCCGAACCAACGACTGGCTGCTCACAAAATATGAGCCAGGGCATCCTTGACCATCGTCATTTCCTCCTCCCCCCTCTTCCGTCCTCCGCCTTTTCAATACGTGTCGCTTACCTCCCCACCACCTCCCCCTACTTTCTCTACAGTTAACTGAACACCTTTTTTAAAATCAGTCTTTCAGAATAACTCCCCTTCTCTGGTTGCAATTATTATAACAAACACCCACTGCCAATGAGGTGCTGCTTAGACAACAAAAGTGGTGATAAAATTGTGGTTTGGTGTCAGAATATTTCAATGCACCTTTCCTCTCATTCAACGTACTCCTGTTTCCCATCTATACACCGCCGCGTGCGTATCGTCCATTGTTAAAAGCAGTGCTTCCGCTGTCGCCCACTTCATTCGGGTCTACCGTTTCTGTTTTGCACATCCTTAACAAACTGAAAATATGTTCCTATCAATACACTTTTCACTTCAGTGAACAGGCCAAAGACACAGTGACATGCGTGGTGAATATGGAAATAGGGGAGGTGGTGGTCGAACAGAGAAATGCAGAAACCGTGGGTTCCTCCAAAAGTCCAAAAGCTCAGATGCTGATCCTCCAGCACAATTTTATTATTTTGTGTGAATTTTTTTTCCATCCTTTTTCGAAGTCACGTGANCTCAGATGCTGATCCTCCAGCACAATTTTATTATTTTGTGTGAATTTTTTTTCCATCCTTTTTCGAAGTCACGTGACGACACGGATGTTCCAGTTTCAAACGCTGCGTAGGATATTACCTTAACTTGACAATAAATTTCAGATGACACCGACAGCATTCTCCTTCACCGAAGACCAGAGGCATATTAAATAATTTAGAAAAACACGAACCAAGCTTGTTTGCACTGTTGGAAAAATTCTGTAGATTTACGGAAACTTGTACGGAGATGTAGAGTTAATGTTCCGTAATGACGAATAACGAAAATGAGCTCCGTAAATATAAAATNCTCAGATGCTGATCCCCCAGCACAATTTTATTATTTTGTGTGAATTTTTTTTCCATCCTTTTTCGAAGTCACGTGAAGACACGGATGTTCCAGTTTCAAACGCTGCGTAGGATATTGCCTTAACTTGACAATACATTTCAGATGGCACCGACAGCATTCTGCTTCACCGAAGACCAGAGGCATATTAAATAATTTAGAAAAAACAGGAACCAAGCTTTTTTGCACTGTTGGAAAAATTCTGTAGATTGATNCACCGAAGACCAGAGGCATATTAAATAATTTAGAAAAAACAGGAACCAAGCTTTTTTGCACTGTTGGAAAAATTCTGTAGATTGATGGAAACTTGTACGGAGATGTAGAGTTAATGTTCCGTAATGACGAATAACGAAAATGAGCTCCGTAAATATAAAATACGGAAGCTCTCCGTATTCTTACGGCTTCGATTTTGCGACACGAACAATGCCGATGACACCTGAAGCGGATACAATCCCATCTTCTTTCGTGTAAAGTAGAAGCAGGCGAGTGGAGAACCACTCGTGGAGAGCCAATTCGTGGATTTTAGTTCAAATTCTGCTACAGGACAAAACGTTCTGTATCCACACTGAAACACGCACATAACGAAAATGAAACTATTTTTTCATAACCTCGTTTTATAAACTGCAAATAAAACAAAATAGCAAGCGCTGTAACACGACTTGAAACTAAGAGAGGTGCGTTCATGACTTTCATGTAAAATCCATATGTACGAAATACGTCGTTCAATGGTATGATGATAGGTTAGTGGTTCGAGTTGTTGAGTGTTAATTTTTCTTTTCGTGTTCAAATCCCACTACAGTACAAAATATTTAAACTTTTTTCATTTCTGTTTTACACAGTGAAGTATATAACGAAAATACGAGCTCTTTTTCTTACCTCTGTTTGTACAGCCTCAGGAGTTCCTATAGCTCTCGTTACAAGTATAATGCTCAAAATTAGTAAAAAATCAGTTTAATTTTGTTTTATACACGCTATAGATATAGCTGGCGTTCTTGGAAAACACGTAAGTTTCCAGCAGTTACATTCAGGTACCAGTTGACTGCCGCCTAAATAGGTGCACTGAATCAAGAGCACCACGAAAGAAGTGAAAGACACTGCAAAAACTCATCGCCATTTTAGCGCTAGTCCGTAGGTCCGACACGAAGCCGCTCCGTAATCGCTTTCGCTTGCTCGTGGCGCCGTTGTGCGACCAAACAAGTGACTGCCGTAAAACATAGCTCATTCTCTTTCTAATGAGTTCCAACACATCTGCCGCTGTTGTCTTCCATGGTGGATGAGGCAGACAAAGCAGACGACATCGGCAGTCAATCATAGCGCTTTCCGCCGGTTCTGTATCATCCTCGTCGTCTGTGCCGATGAGAATGTTGGGCCTTCCTCATCTTCTTCCATTCGGACAACTGCCGATATTACCCACAGTTTNCGCTGTTGTCTTCCATGGTGGATGAGGCAGACAAAGCAGACGACATCGGCAGTCAATCATAGCGCTTTCCGCCGGTTCTGTATCATCCTCGTTGTCTGTGCCGCTGAGAATGTTGGGCCTTCCTCATCTTCTTCTATTCGGACAACTGCCGTATTACCCACTATTCGGTCCGTGGCGTCCAAGGCAACCAACGTGGCTACCATCAAATATGACGTAGTAACCACACACAGGAAAGACGATCTTTGTGTAATGCACAGGATTAACATTCGCAGGAAATCCCAACATCATCTAGATGCATGAAACGGAAACTTCGTCCGTAGCGATTGGGCAAATCCAAATAAAGTTAGGATCTTTGGATATGCTGGTAACGCAGAAATTCTGGAAAGTTTTGAGTCGCGGCCATACTGAAATCCGCTCAGGTCTCTACGTCTGGTCGATGTAATCTGCGTAATGCCTTGCGTAGTTAATTGTATGCCCACCGTGCAAAGCGTCACCAGGATATGGATACGATCGCAACGCCATAATGTGCCCGGCGGGAAACTACTGCAAAAAAAAAAAAGCTGCGAATATTGGTAATGGTTTTGTACCTCTACGGCGTTCTTTATACTCGACGATAACCATCAGAAGGCCCTTGCCGATGTAGCTTTTGGTACGTAGCAGAGAGTTGAGCCGTGCGCAAGAAGGAGAATGTAATAGGACCTCTGGAAAGAACTCAGTTAAGGCGCCCGTCTGCCTGGAACTTTTTCCCACGTTTAGGCCGAGAAGCGTGGGAGCGATAAGGGCGACACTGCCACGCGCATCAAGTACNTTTCATAACCTCGTTTTATAAACTGCAAATAAAACAAAATAGCAAGCGCTGTAACACGACTTGAAACTAAGAGAGGCGCGTTCGTCACTTTCATGTAAAATCCATATGTACGAAATACGTCGTTCAATGGTATGATGATAGGTTAGTGGTTCGAGTTGTTGAGTGTTAATTTTTCTTTTCGTGTTCAAATCCCACTACAGTACAAAATATTTAAACTTTTTTCATTTCTGTTTTACACAGTGAAGTATATAACGAAAATACGAGCTCTTTTTCTTACCTCTGTTTGTACAGCCTCAGGAGTTCCTATAGCTCTCGTTACAAGTATAATGCTCAAAATTAGTAATAAATCAGTTTAATTTTGTTTTATACACGCTATAGATATAACTGGCGTTCTTGGAAAACACGTAAGTTTCCAGCAGTTACATTCAGGTACCAGTTGACTGCCGCCTAAATAGGTGCACTGAATCAAGAGCACCACGAAAGAAGTGAAAGACACTGCAAAAACTCATCGCCATTTTAGCGCTAGTCCGTAGGTCCGACACGAAGCAGCTCCGTAATCGCTTTCGCTTGCTCGTGGCGCCGTTGTGCGACCAAACAAGTGACTGCCGTAAAACATAGCTCATTCTCTTTCTAATGAGTTCCAACACATCTGCCGCTGTTGTCTTCCATGGTGGATGAGGCAGACAAAGCAGACGACATCGGCAGTCAATCATAGCGCTTTCCGCCGGTTCTGTATCATCCTCGTTGTCTGTGCCGCTGAGAATGTTGGGCCTTCCTCATCTTCTTCTATTCGGACAACTGCCGTATTACCCACTATTCGGTCCGTGGCGTCCAAGGCAACCAACGTGGCTACCATCAAATATGACGTAGTAACCACACACAGGAAAGACGATCTTTGTGTAATGCACAGGATTAACATTCGCAGGAAATCCCAACATCATCTAGATGCATGAAAAGGAAACTTTGGCCGTAGCAATTGGGCAAATCCAAATAAAGTTAAGATATTTGGGTATGCTGGTAACGCAGAAATTCTGGAAAGTTGTGAGTCGCTGCCATACTGAAATCCGCTCAGGTCTCTACGTCTGGTCGATGTAATCTGCGCAATGCCTTGCGTAGTTAATTGTATGCCCACCATGTGATACCGCCACCAGGATATGGATACGATCACAGCACCATAATGTGTCCGGCGGGAAACTACTGCAAAAAAAATAAGCTGCGAATATTGGTAATGGTTTTATACATCTACGGCGTTCTTTATACTTGATGATAACAATCAGAAGGCTCTTACCGATGTAGGTTTTTTTGTAGGTAGCAGAAAGTTGAGCCGTGCGCAAGAAGGAGAATGTAATAGGACCTCTGGAAAGAGCTCAGTTAAGGCGCCCGTCTACCTGGAACTTGTTCCCACGTTTAGGCCGAGAAGCGTGGTAGCGATAAGGGCGACACTGCCACTGGCATCAAGTACGCCATCGCCGCTAAGCGCAAGGCTCTGAACTGGCGTGCAGTGTTCTCGTCGTGCTGCGTGTACCTATGGGACTTTCAGCGGTGACCATATTATTTTATTAGTGGGAAGTCTTTAGGAAGGTTCAGTGCAGGCCCCTATAGTAGTTTTGTATGTATCTGATGCGTGCATTTTGAGCTACAGCGCCTTGGAAAGGCCGTTTTTAGCGGTTTTGGAGTACTCTGAATTGATGTTTCTAACGTACGTGATATTTTGAAAGTACTTAACAGCTCTCGTCTGAAGTGTGTGTTCTTTTCGTAGATCAGCACGTTGGACGCACGCTTAACAGTTTCGTTGAAAAACGTGTATTTGGAACACTCTGCAACGCAGTTCAAGCGCCAGGTAGACGGGCGCCTTAACCACGGACATCCTGTGGTCTCTCCGCGCTGCTTGGTCGGACGGACCCCGGGGAGAGTTAATCGGCGTGTGCGGAAGAGCAACTCTTCTTCGGGCGCATCTCCGCGGTTGTTGCTCGCGATTGCACGCTTTTACTCCCGGCGCAGCGGCGCGGCGCACTCTGCCCGCCTCTTGCTCTGCAAAACGGGTGCTGATTGAGATAACCCTGATTCTTTAATACACCACTTACAACGCTATCCTCCTTTAAAAACTTAACCTTCCAGCGGTTTATAAGCTGTGGAGGAAATTGTTATTCCTTGGTTCACATCGTATGTGTTTACCAGCAGCTACATGTCAGTATAAGTGTAAAGTACCTAAAAACATAATATATTACAATTGTTACAGACGTATATTTATAGGTTTAGGAAAAGTACCCTTTCCAACTTGAAAAAATTATTGTGTCTTCATAACGTCTCACTTACTGATTATACGTAAAGTATTTTTGACTGATGTCTAGAAACTACGTTTTGAAGTCGGGGTGAACGAATTTTCGTTTGTTACTGTATATTTCGCAGGGTAGTTCCATTTGCAGAAAAAAAAGAGCATGTTTCTTTTGTTTTCTGGTGTTTTAGCATATTTTATTTGGTGGGATTTTGGACTTTACTGGCGGGGTAGCNTCTGCCCGCCTCTTGCTCTGCAAAACGGGTGCTGATTGAGATAACCCTGATTCTCTAATACACCACTTACAACGCGATCCTCCTTTGAAAACTTAACCTTCTGGCGATTTATAAGCTGTGGAGAAATGTTTATTTCCTTCGTTCGCATTGCATGTATTTACCAGCAGCTACATATCAGTATAAGTGTAAAGTACCTAAGAACATAATATATTACAATTGTTACAGACGTATATTTATAGGTTTCAGAATAGTGCCCTTTCAAGTTTAAAAAATAATTGTGTCTTCATGACGTCTTACTTACTGATTATACGTAAAGTATTTTTAATTGATGTCTAGAAACTACGTTTTGAAGTCGGGGTGAACGAATTTTCGTTTGTTACGGTATATTTCGCAGGGTAGTTCCATTTGCAGAAAAAGGGAGCATGTTTCTTTTGTTTTCTGGTGTTTTAGCATATTTTATTTGGTGGGATTTCGGGCTTTACTCGCGTAGTAACGAAAATACCACAGACACCCCCTCCCCCCCTACACAGAGTTATAAAATTCTTGCCCTGCCTCGTGTTCCGGAAGGATATCAACGGTGGCCAACCAATAAGAAATTATTTCCTAATAGGTAGGCTTGCGGTAGTTTTATTATCCGACGGGTTATCGGACCTACCTGTATCTCGTGTTAATGTAACATTTAAAGGCACACATATGCTGTGCTTATGAAAACTTGTTCAAGTAATAAGGGATTTTAAATCATAACTTAACAAGTTTAAGTCAGTTAATTTCTGGAGAACACAAATGTGAAATGCTTGATTGAAACAGATGCGTAACTTTTGTCACTTATCTTAATTCGCAACTACAAAATGCGTTTTTTTTAATGCTGCTTCTTTTGAGCTAAATTTAATTTTTTTCATAATGATTGTTTTGCATTTTTTTGACGTTCATAGTTATTAACGAACTCTCGCTTTGGCACAGCAAGAAAAACTGCTGTATAAAGAACTACTGTCCTTCGAAGTCCTTTGTAAAGATTGTCGATGCCCGGACGGTGATTTGGCAATAACGTAATATTCATGGCATTGATCTTAATGTGATTTTTGTTGTGTTTTTTTTTTCCCTTGTTGCTTTATCTGGCATCGTAGACTGGCGTGTTCGCTCAATGGCGTGCTGTGTCCCGACTCTTCGTGGCAGTTTAGTTCTCGGTATTCACGGATGACATCGCGTGATGGCATGCGATTCTCGGAAAAAATATGACTTGTACTGCGGCAGAGATCCCGCTAAAAAATACATGTATTTCACTTGCAGGTGTTCCGGGCGCGGACAGTGTCGAGTGACGGGGAACACAGCATGCCAACTGAACAACACGGCTGGTTTTTTTTTTCTCGTTTGGCCCCGTCTTGCAAGTTCCGTCAACCGGCTTCAGGTATCCTAACGACGGAAACGGACGTGCTGGTGTCATCGGTGTACACGATCTCCCTTGTGTCTGGTCACTAGTCGGCATTTGCGATCGGTGATAAAAGACTTAAATGGTTCGAAATCCACCGTAATAAGGACCTCCCGTCGTCACATAGGCCTTTCTGTGTGCGACCTTGTCCGTAGATGTATTTTTATACCGACGACTTGACATTTAATCTTCCACAAGTAAAGTGTTGTCCGAAGCTATGGTATGTCAGAGATTTGGAAAGACTGCTGTTGGAGGCGTCAGAAATAACAATTCGCTATATGTGTCACATGCGCAGTGCACGTTCCCAAGTTTCCAAAAGGCACGTGTGATATAGCGTGACAAATGTCGGGTTTATAATTTTACTGACGGTCTATCCGCTGCTACCAAAGTGATAAATAACTGATACGTGCATGTTTCATTACGTTCCTTATCAACGTGTATGACGGCATTCCCACCTGGGGTTAATATTGTGGTACTGACGTACGATCATTTTAGTTTTTTAAGGATTTTTCTCCACAAGATTGTGTTAATCGCAAATTCTTTGCTATATAACTGTACGTGCAAAACCAATGTAAGCAAAAGTAGAAAATTTCCTCACTTGTCATTACAAAAAAATTTGAGATTAGGAGCTATCAACTTTAAGTTCCTTTCTCCATTAGCAGGTTCCCTTTACGAAGGTAGTCGACCCGAGTGCCAAGTTCGGTGACAGTAAGTTTAACAAACTGTATTTAATTGAAAGAAAAAAAAAATGGCGTTACAGGTGTCAGTGACGTCATATTGTTGCTCTGTTTTCCCTTCTTTAAGACCTGAACATGTAATTTAGAGTGGCAATGTTTTCGCATGACCTGTGAAAAAAAAAAATCGGGTTACACCATCCAAGATTTTATTTCACGTCTTACTCATTCGTGCAGAGGAAAGCGCTCGTTTCTTAAGTGCTGCCTGTAATTTGTGAGAGAAGTGGTTGAGGAGGGGGGGGGAGGTGTACGTGTTCATGCGTGTGGTGCCAGGAAGTGATAACGTAGCTATTGAACGCAGTGACCTCTGTAGTTACGTCGGGGGTAATGATAGAGCTTTGCGTCTGGAACCACAACATTGCCGGGCAGGCTCGGCGGACAATACAATACACCTCGCCAAAGGAAACACGACAGGAACGCTGTTAAAACTTTATAGCGTAATGGCCTCGCCGGTGTTATTACGTGGAAGGAAATTACAGGCGTGTGCTGAAAAAAAAGGATAGGCCTCCAAGATGTAGTTTGTTATGAGCTGGGGAACCATTTCGGAAGGGTGAAGGAGAGAAAGTAATTAAATCCATATCCTGTTGTAAAGGGGCGAAATGGTATCAGACGTAAGGGGAGGCGTGTTCAATGGCGTAAGCTTGAGTACGGGATATGGAGTACGTATCTTCCCTTCCAATGCTGACGCATCCCATTCTCACATCTTCTATCCTGAGTGACTATGGTATAAGTTCTACGATTTGAATATTGGCGTGGCTTATTTCATACGATCCTAGGAGAGAAGCTATTCAGAAAGGAAAAAAAGTGGCGTGAGTTTTTTCTTGGTTACAATAACGCCCAACGGTTGTCTTTTCCTAAACGCTGCAAGATTTCAATATAATTTTTTACTTGCATATACGCATAGAAAGGATATAGTCTATTCGAGGTTTTTTCACTCCTTTTCAATCAAACCTTTGAAAAATAGCGTATCGCGATCTGATTCGCCGATCAGGAAAAAAAACAGAAGGTGTCAACAAATAAAGGAGATTTCTGTGAATCGCACATTTAATGTAAACCTAGGGACACGATCACCGGTACCCAGCTCAAACGTAGGACGGGACCTCGTGTGAACTCAGCTGTGTGGCCGTCTTCCGCGAGGGGACGCCTCGTGTTACCATCGTGCTGCGTCCCTCGCGCCGCCATCTGCACGTCCACACGTGCAGTGACGGTCGGCCATCTCTTCGTCATAGGAAATGTATGTGGAGCCATGACAACTACTTCAAATGCCGCTACCAATGAAACGACAGGGTCGCCGCTGAAAGTCTCGCAGGTACGAGAACACTGCACGCCAGTTGAGAGCCTCGCGCGTAGAGGCGATGGCGCACTTGACGCGTGTGGCGGTGTGGCCCTTGTCGACCCCGCGCTTCTGAGCCTCAAACACGGGGAAAAAAGCTCCATGTTGGAGGGCCCCTTAAGTACAGCACTGATAGTAAAATGTATTGTTTGCAACACCAGGAATATTAAATTAACGTGAGAATGAAAGAGTTGAATGAAAGGGAAAAAAAGTCACCCCTCTAGCGTACACTTGTGGTCTGTGCTCACAGACTCGCGGACTGGTACACACGATCTCTTCAGTGACGAGTGCATGACGAGATTCACCAGGCGTGCTCTCTCGACTGAGCAAACGGAGCAGGTGCTTATCAAGCACGGGCAATTCGCTTGTTTCAACACCGCAGATAGCACCGTGACACGAATACCTGAGGGATTTTGGCCTTATCGCCGCCGTGGCTACGATCCGACCTCGGCGACTGTCAGGGGTAGCAAAAAAAAAAAAACCTTACGTAGGTGTCGGACGATCGTTTCCGAACGGCAATTAAGGCCCCCGTCTACCTGGAGCTTTTGTTCCGCTTTTGAGACCGAGAGGCGCGGGAGCGATAAGGGCGACGCCACCACGCGCATCAAGTACGCCATCGCCACTAAGCGCTGGCATGTAGTGTTCTCGTCGCACTGCATGTACCTGCGGGACTTCCAGCGGAGATCCTATTATTTGATTGGTGGAAAGTCTGTGGGAAGGTTCAATGCAGGGCTCTTGAGTAGATCTGTACATATCTGAAGCCCTATATTTTGAGATACAGCGCTTTGAAAAAGTCGTTTCTTATCTGTGTTGGGGAACTCTGAAATGGTGTTTCCAATAACATTGTTCATCTTGAACGCATTGTACGTGATGACATTTTCCTGAAATAAAAATATTTTACGCTTTATATTTTTTTGAATGATTTGACGTCAAATACAAGACTCTTCTGTTTTGTTGCAGCCATTATAACAAATACTAGGTTGTACAGATGAAAAAATTTAGAAAGTAAACGAATTATATTGGCTGTCGCGTGACACATGTGTACATCACCAAATAACAAACCATTTACATGAAGAAATAAAAAAGTAAAATATAGAAATATTTTTTTTTTTAATGTATGAACTGTTATTTGGTGATTACGTGTATGCAAACCAGTAGCCCACGGCATTAGTTTATGTTGTAATTACGTTCTAATTAACTTCATATATAGATTCGCTCTACACGAGCTCATCCTGGATCTGGTATTTTGGAGATTCGCTTCTATCGTCATCCTCATAAGTCATATTGCTGGTGTTAATTACTTCAGTCAAATTTATGTTCGGGACATTATATGTTGGAAGACATTTGCTGTTAATGAAAGTGTTATTAATGAAACTGCAATTGTTACTTTGGCTCAAGCTCCTTGTTTTGTATTCACGTAAAAAAAAAAGTAAGATGGAGTTAGGCGATGAAATATGGATGTTTAGAAAATTAGTTGGTACTACTTACTGGTGATGTTCATATTTTGGGTCACGTACAGTAAGAGTTGAACAATGTTTGGTAAAGTGAGCACTTTGGAGGCCCTAGTTACTTTTTTCCTTTCGGCCATTTTTTTTATCCTTGAACCAACTTTTTAAATAAATATTGCCATGCAAGTAATAATCACAATGTGTGTATTCCACCGCACTCTGAAGTTAACGTCTAGCTTAGCCAGCCACGGGTTGCTGTGGCATAAAAGAGTTTGGTTCTATTCATTTCTGTGGAATTAATTGAAAGAAGTATATGTATATATGTAATATATATATAAAGTATATGTACATATGTAAAAAAACATTGAGAACAACAAACTGAAATGTTCAAACAGACAGCTGTCAACAAATGCGCTTCCTGACGCGAAAGCATGGTAAAAATGAGCCTTTTTGCAGATTTTAGTACCTTTGCAGGTAATACAGATAAAAAAATAACGGTGTACAAACTCTCGTGGGAACGAAAGGAAGGTTTATAAAAAAACAGAATGAAAATTGGTTGATTTTTTCGGGAGTTACACGCGTCCGAACAAACGGACACGACATGTATGTAATATAGATTATTCCAAATGAGAGGGGCTTCCAAGAGTGCTCAGTTTACCGGTAGTAGCCTATAACAAGCATGCCGGAGTGTCGACAGAACTGCGGAGGAGCTCGCTCAGGTATGACGGGATTTGGGGGCCCGCAGAAAAAAAAATGGTGTTCTTTAGTACTCTGTGGCACGACTCTTGCCCACGATGATCTTGTTTTTTTGTACCACAGTGAAACAAACGCAGGTTGTACGAAACGAACGGCGCTCGGGGCCCGGGCGCGATAATCGTGGCAGGTGACTGTACTGCTCATATGTATTTAGCCTTGTTTACTAACTTGCCCTGTTAATTGCTCAGCGCCGTGATAAGTGTAATCTCCGGGTACGAGGCGACGCGAGCGCACGTGAGCAGTGACGCCGTCGACGGCGCGGACTCCCCGACGCCGTACGGCACTCTTTAAGAAACTTGTTGGGGGCCGCGGTCGGCGTGGTGGCTAGAGCGATCGCCCTCCCACCAAGGCGAACCGGGCCCGACTCGCAGGCAGGGTTGCCGCCGTATTTTCGCAGGTGGGAATCGCGCTGGACGATGCCGCTGGTCGACGGGTTTTCTCGAGNTGCGGCTACATATCCACCTCGCTTTGCCTTCATCCCTGCTTATTCTTTATTGCATTCGAAACAAAGGATTCGAAAGTGCGTAGTCGTTGATACCTTAAAGTAGTTCCGAAGAGAAGAGCGTGATACATAATGTAAAAGCAGTTTACTCGTGGGTAGTTCTACGCAACAAGACTTCCATTGTTACAGCTGCTGTAATCCTCGGCACTCCAATAAAACTGTCCGCAAATTTATAATAATATCAGTGTACACACGCGAACTCAAGTAACACGATTTTTTACGCCGTAGATCCACGGCGGCTTTCCTACAATTTCGTAGCGATGAGTCAAATGAGTAGTGAAGTTTACAACTTTGCGTGGTGGCGATGCGAAGCATTTCTATGCTTGCTGTTTGAAATGTGGTGAGTCCCTCGTGCCGTGCGCGCGTTAAAAACTTCCAGAACAGTCAAGAAGTTAATAAATAAAAAAAATTCAGGTAATTTGCCGCTCGGTGAAACTGAAAATTTTTCTGACTGCTGGTCGTAGAAACTTATTTAAAATACTTACCAGCCACAATATCTGCTCGCGTGGCTAAAATTTTGCAATTTGCGTTCAGTGAAAAATACCTACTAGCTACTTAGCTGATTGAAATAAATACAGCGGCAGCTTTGTTTGCCGCAAATATATGGTGAAATTTAGTGAAAGCAAAACGAGCATGCGTGTTGTATCGTCGAATATCGATCTGAGTTTCCAGAGGAAAATTATGGTGTTAGTGCCCGGGCAATTATGATCGAAACTCCGGATGGTTTCGACTCTTAGACTTTATCGAAATAACTTTATCGGCGTGTCGAAACTAGATAGTCCAGTAGAATGATTGAGGATTAGCAAGCATGTCGGTGCAAATAAACGTTGTTAAAATATAATTTTTTACGAATAATATGCCACCCAGCGTAGAGCATGTGAGAGCTCTCTTGGGATTTAGGGTTACACGTGTGAAAAAGTTCGTACAAACTGTTTTAAATTTACTTTCAATTATCGTGCACGATGCTGACGTCATGAGCAGGCATACTGGATCGTGTAGAAAAATTGCGCGGACATCTTCGCCTCTGTATATATTCCTCTTCTGTTCTCGATCGCCTCGTTCGTAGATGTAATGCTCACGGACCTACGAGCACTATACGTGTCTCAGGACTCATTGTGGGACGCGGAAAACTAATTATGCATTAAAGTCGTTAATTATCGCGCCTGCAGTTCGGACACGGGTCTCTTGTTTGTCTTCGGAACGCGTCACGTCTCCGTACTTAGCTTCGGAACTCACCCGGCATTAACAATATATAACTAGGTTCTTATCACAATAAATTAAAAACCTAGCTGGGCGATCACATGCGAACACACGGGACTAACGAAAGAGTAACGAAAATAACCAAGACGGCTTCTCCTCCTTCAGGAACTCAAAATGTTCGCCGAAATGTTAAATATTTTTCAAAAATATCCCTTTCGAAATTCGCTATTTTTATAGGCCAGCCAGCATCGCACATCATATTTACAATTTAGTATCCGCGGTAACACGTCGCAATACTGGTAATTTCCTCTCTGAAATACGAATTACTTTTCCAATTCCTTACAAACTCGAATTTCCTCCGGTCCATATGCAAAGTTGTGAAAATGCAATAAACATTTAACTTAAGATAAAACATTGCCAAAACCAAATAAATAATTTTCTCGCTACGTAACCGCATAGTTTTTAAAAATATAAAAACTAACGGGACAAACGAAACTCTCGATTTAAGTGTGACCTCGTCTCCTCAAATACCAATATCCTAGTTACTGTATACGATAGTTATGTGTGACCTCGTCTCCTCAAATACCAATATCCTAGTTACTGTATACGATAGTTATGTGTGACCTCGTCTCCTCAAATACCAATATCCTAGTTACTGTATACGATAGTTATGTGTGACCTCGTCTCCTCAAATACCAATATCCTAGTTACTGTATACGATAGTTATGTGTGAGTGCGTGTCCATAATACTACGAAAATAATAAATCAAAATATGCTTATATTTTGCCAGTTGTTACAATAACAAGAAATAATCAACTAATGTGATTTATATTTTTTAATGAAGCGCCTGTTAATTGACAACTCGTTAGGTGCATATATTTACGCTCAATCGATGGTGGGGTGGTGTTTGAAAATCACGTGTGTTCTACATGGTACGAGCCTAGATCTCATTTTCTACTAGGACGTTGTTCAGAATTACTTTTGTGTTCGGTCGCGGTCTATTGAAACGTCCGACCAATTATTGCGGTGTTTTTTCACGCCCTCGTGGTCATTAATCACCGCAGCTGGTTCGTCTGTTCTACTTCAGTTCTCCTCCTCCTTTTTCGCTCTTTTTGCGATCTCTTCCTTTTCACCTTTCAGTCTTTCATTATTTTGTCTAGTCATGCATTTAATTTTACAGTTTAATGCCGTGTTTGTTAATTTGATCACTTTTTTTTTTNTTCATTATTTTGTCTAGTCATGCATTTAATTTTACAGTTTAATGCCGTGTTTGTTAATTTGATCACTTTTTTTTTTGCCCCAGTATCTCATACCAGTCCAATATGTCGTACTAGATCTTAGCGCGATACTTGGAGAATATTTTCCTAAGCTCTGCTCCAAAATGTTAAAGCGAATACGTGTTTGTCTTCGTTGCAATTTGCACGGAGTGCTGTATTAGACCCGCAAACGCGATTCTCTACAATAAATACCTCGCATGCCTACGGTTGTTTCCTGCAGCTGTGGTTTTTTTACGAGAATTATTTTTAACGTAAAATATGTTTCCATGGTAGTTTCTTTACACAGATGCCCCATTTCTTGCCCCGATGTTTGTATGTTTTCGTATCGGAGAGTCCAAATGGAAGCGGTGCCAGCGGACCGCTTGACTCAGACGCCAGAGATATTTTTAGGTCGTGAGATGATGGTTCCAGCCTAAGAAAACGGAGGAGTGTCTCTAGTTATTACGGTGTACGATCTGAAAAACTAATTAAATAAATAAATAAACAGTACGCACGAAGTAACGCCAGTGATTGCCGCGATCTCTGCTGAAGGCGTCATCAACATCGACTACACTTTTTTTTTTTAATTCTCTTGTTTCACTCTTTCGTTGATTCCTTAGTTCCGTGTGCGCGCCTACCTCGGCGTATTTTCTGTTTCGTAACGCCAGTAATTTCCTCTCCGCTGTCCTCGTATGCCTCTTTCTAGGCTACTAAGTTCTCGTGCGCGCGCCATTCCAACATTTGCTGTGCACGTGCAGGAAATTTCCGGTGCTTTGCTGCTCTCCCCTCCCCATCCCAGAAATTCTTTTATCCCCCCCATCATATGAGAACACTACTGCAATTTCTTGCTATGCAAAACCCGCGAGTCGTTGCGCGTACGGACCGAGCCAGGTTCTTGCGGAGGTTAGACTTTGGACTCGCGTTCGGGAGGGCCGGGGTTCGAACCCCGGTCCGGCCGTACCGATCTTGGTTTTCCCCGTGGTTTCCCGAGATCACTCCAGGCGGATGCTGGGATGACTCCTCGCCGCAGACCGTGGCCGATTCCTTCCCCGTACCTCCTTCTCTCAGCAACTTGCTCCGTATCTAGTGATCTCGCTGTCGCCGAGGCGTCGAGCTCCATCTGCCTGCCCAATCTGCGTGCAAAGTAAAGACTTAAGGTGGAGGTGATTAGTTGGCGAAGTGTACACAGAATGCGCTGCTGATGTAAACGAAACACGTGCCAAATTTCGTGAAAATTGAATGCGTTAATTTTAACGCTTCCGAATAAATTGATAATTATAAAATATAGTACAGTAATCTTGCTGCCGTTGCAGTCGAGCTTGCAATGCCACTTGGTTCAAGTAGCCGATACTGAACGTTCGTGTCTATAGTAGGCGATTCCTTTGTCGGCTGGGAAACTGTACGGCGGCGACGAGAACTGACGACGACCAAGTGCTCCGTCTGGAGCATGTAGCTACCAGACGTTTCACATCTGGGTCGTCATGAATGTCGACTTAGCGCGGGTCTCGCATGTGTGTTAGCTTGACTTTTCTTGAGAAAAAAAAAGCGTGTGACGTCATTCCTGCGGTATTTCTTGGGCCCAAATCTGGAACCACGAGAGCGGAAGTTGACGACTTACGGAGTGGATCACAGAAGTCGACAGAAACTGTAATTAATGCGGTACTGAAACTGTTAAATTTTCATTTAAAGTCGAAATATTTTTTTCTGGAGTGGAATAAAAGAACTTTCAGACAAACTCGTTCTTCAGGGAAATATCTGATGGCCCGAGTCACAAATTTTTTCAGAAAACAGGCGAAAAAAAATTGACGTCACTCAGTGGCGTGTGGTGAAGTGTTGCAAGGTAAGCTGGTGCTTGCTCAGTGCTGTACACACTCGGCGCACGCAGCAGGAGTCAGTGACCACCGTGCAGCCTGGGGGAAACTGAATGCATTCCGGCCACTCACAAGCGAGCAGCGAGGGACCCATTACACGCGTCCTGTGACGTCAGCTGCCGAGCTACGTTATAGTTAGGGCCACTGACTTTTCGCGTAAAAATCGGAGCACACAGTAGACTTCAATACCATATACACACCTCAGCTGTTGTTACACCTCCATTGGCTGCTGGTGCCGTGTCCGTCTCTGACCAAGCCACTCACGACTAAGTAACTCCTACACTGAACCCTACGTGATTCGTGCGCAAACGGTTAACACGGGGCAGNCTCACGACTAAGTAACTCCTACACTGAACCCTACGTGATTCGTGCGCAAACGGTTAACACGGGGCAGGACATTTTTTAGCCAATCAAAGAAACTGGACGACCGTACAGTTACTTGGACTGTATCTTGTCTCGAAATCTTTTCGCGAAATATCACTGCCTCTAGTTATAGTGGTGGAAGTGTAAACTAGTAAGCTGTGTCTTTATTTGTTGGCACACGTATTTTCATAGTAATTATGTTTTTTTGGTAATTTTTATTCTTTCCTTTTAAAACACAGCTTTTCGTTCCTGGTTTACAACTGTCATCTATCAGGCAAAGTTTGAATTTATTAAAATATATGTAATCTCTCTCCAATATGGGAGTCACTATTAAATAGTTCAAATATGTCAAAATTTAAAATTAAATTTAAGGACAGGTTTTTTTNTCTCCAATATGGGAGTCACTATTAAATAGTTCAAATATGTCAAAATTTAAAATTAAATTTAAGGACAGGTTTTTTTTTAAGTTAAACATGTTACAAAAAAATTTTTTAAGTTGTAAAAAAAATTATCTTTTGTTAGTTTAATGTTGTAAACATAAAGTATGACTTTTCAATTGGCACTTCCTTTTGCACACATTGTCATAATTAATCATAAGGATAATATTTTAAGTCTAGTAATTTCATCTACAACGCATATTTTCTTAATTAACTAATAATATTTCTTATGAAATTATTTGTGGTTCTTAATGTTTGCGCTGCACGACGATCGTCCTGTCGATCTATGCAATATTGTAAGTGGCAAGCACATACAGGGTTATCTTTGGTGTTTATAAATGTTTCGCTTAGGCGGTTTTTTTTTTAAATTTGATGATTCCGTCTTAGGTGAGAATTAATTTTCTTACTCGGGGTTGCTGTTCACCCCAGTTGCCGCGGTAGAAGGGGGGGGGGATCAAAGCAACGTAATTATAACAATCACGAATGTCCCTCTTGGAGGTCTCCTTACAGGGGATATCTCTTTATTTTTTAGTTACGTCATGTACGTTTATCCCCGTATAGCTCTCTCCTAACGTAGAGAAGTCCCCATCCTACCCATTGTAGCGAGTATTTAAACAACTGCCAGCACGAGTCCAATCACATCCTGACCTCGTGGGCTTCAGTTAATCTCAAGGACAAGCCCTAGGGAACCCCAACTGAGGAAACNAGTCCAATCACATCCTGACCTCGTGGGCTTCAGTTAATCTCAAGGACAAGCCCTAGGGAACCCCAACTGAGGAAACCTCTATTGGGGTCAGGAGGTCAGCCCCTGATACTCCTTCCTTTTCGTCGCACAAACAGGTTTTCCCGACTGTTTTGGGCCGAAACGCTAATTCTTCAGCTCCAGTCTCGTCCGTTGCCATGCATGTTATCGACACACTTGGTGCCGCGGGTTTTGACCAGATCGTCTCCTCCCCGTGNTAGTCTCGTCCGTTGCCATGCATGTTATCGACACACTTGGTGCCGCGGGTTTTGACCAGATCGTCTCCTCCCCGTGCCTGATCAATAAAGTGTAACGGGAGACAACTTACCGAGCGATCCATTAAAGAAGAGTGCACATCAGGTCTTGATATTACATTCAGGCTGTTCCCGTGGCCACACTGACTTAGTCTGTCACATCAGGTCTCCAATGTGCGTGCACTCCTCACAAGTCTTACTATTCCTCCTAGTCTTTTCGAGCCTGGTCATAGCTCTTAATTGACAGCAACTGAATGCTATCAATAGAAAGAGATCACGCCCTTTTCCAATCGCAGTGGGTGGATGTTCTCATGCAATATAATTTCTTCACGTTGAAGATCTAGCCTTGGGTCCCCAGGCCCGCCACCTTGCACCACCATCACGATTTCCCTGTGAACACAGCTTAGTCAGGGAGGCAGATGACTTCGAGATTAGCCAGCGGTACCGCGAGGAGATAGTAGGTTCCATCGGGCTGAGGAGCCTATCTGAGCCGCTTCACTGCTAGCAAGCAACAGAGTACAGCACACAGCTAACGCCGGCTTATCTTGCAACATTTCACCACACACCACTGATGTCACTGTTCCTTTACACTGGGTTCGCCAATGAATTGTATACCTTTTTTTTGTTCCCAAGTACCATAGTCATCTTTCGTTCTGGACGTAACTTCGTTTCGACACGTTTCTTTTATAATTGGCGTGTTAATTGTCACTTCCAAAAATTTCCTTGCGTAATTCTTACGCGTCGGTTATTATGCGCCAGTTTTCTCATCCTCGACTTTTCCCTCTAAATTTACATCGCTGTATATTCAAGAAGGGTGTCAAGGCGCTCGCTAACGAATTCCTTTGGAAAAGCACTTAATGGTAATTCCTCCTGCTTGCATATACATGGGCGTATTTTCCCCAGTGATTTCGGTTAGGCGTGCGCACAGAGAGACTCAAAGGCATTTCCTGTTGCATTGGCCTCGCGTAAAAAAAAAGGTACAATGCCAGACATAGAGATAATGTAACTCAATATGCATGCACATATGTTGTATATAAAAAAACATGTATAATTAGGGCCAGTGACTTTTCGCGTAAAAATCGGAGCACACAGTAGACTTCAATACTATACACACACCTCAGCTGTTGTTATGCCTCCATTGGCTGCTGGTGCCGTGTCCGTCTTTGACCAAGCCACTCAGGACTAAGTAACTCCTACACTGAACCTTCGTGATTCGTGCGCGAACGGTCAACACGGACCAGAACATTTTTTAGCCAATCAAAGAAGCTGGACGACCCTACAGTGCTTTGGACTGCATCTTGTCTCGAAATCTTTTCGCGAAATATCACTGCCCCTGTGTATAATGTAAGTGAGAAATTGTCTGACTTGTAAAAATAATCACGTGATTAATAAGCTACGCGGCATTAACAACATCACTGTCTTAATGTGATAATTGCAGTGTAACAACTCAATAAATACAAAAGAGCTTATAGTCATTTTGTTTCGAAGTAATAAATAATCCACCGCTGTCTGTTCGTACAGCAAAGCCAGCAGTATTTCAAAACCACCGTTCAGTAAATTCTGTTCATGCAAACACCGCCGTGTTTAGTTGAAACTTGTTCTTCTGCTTGTGACGTCAAGTGTGTTTACGAGCTGCTGCAGTGTTACCACTGCGTAACGTTAAGTGTGTTTACGAGCGACTGCAGTGTTACCACTGCAACAACTACGAAGTGCACGAATCCTCGCCAGGAAACGGAACTATTGCCAGCGATGGCGCGACCTTGCACTTTGCGAAGCCGCCAGTCAGTTCCTCGTCTTCCTGCGAGCGGGTTTACACGACCTCCGGGTATCGCAACCTTCATTTGTCCACTACCCGAGGCCGAGGTCGCATTCGAAGCTTCAGTTTTTCGGGTTCGAATCCCGAGCCAGCCACGGGTGTCTTTATTTTTTTTTTGTGTGACCTAGATTTGTTTAGTGTTCATGACTTCCCCGGTTGCCTTTCAGACACTGGACATCAGAGATGTTAAATAGTCCATAGAAAGGGGCAGTGATATTTCGCTAAAAGATTTCGAGACAAGATACAGTCCAAAGCACTGTAGGGTCGTCCAGCTTCTTTGATTGGCTAAAAAATGTTCTGGCCCGTGTTAACCGTTTGCGCACGAATCACGGAGGTTCAGTGTCGGAGTTACTCAGTCCTGAGTGGCTTGGCCAAAGACGGACACGGCACCAGCAGCCAATGGAGATGTAACAACAGCTGAGGTGTGTATATAGTATTGAAGTCTACTGTGCGCTCCGATTTTTACGCGAAAAGTAACTGGCCCAGCAAAACAAACACCAACGGTACGTGGTCTTTGGTGGACGCGAGTGGAGTGGAGGGGTGTGGACGGCTCTTAACATCGAGGTCTTTAGAGCCGACGAGGAGGTGAAGTGAGGTGAATACGGAGCGGTACTGGAACGCAAGGGCGACGGAAGTGGGATATCCCCGAGAGAACCCTCCCGAGCAGCGGCATCGTCCGCCACGATTCCCACGTGCGGAAATCCGGGAGCGACCCCGCCGGGAATCGAACCCGGTCCGCCTAGGTGGGAGGCGAGTATTCTAACCACTTCACCACCGCGGTCCATTGCGGATACGAGACAACGTGAAAGCGTAGGCCTACTCCAGAACACAGGTGTGAGACAGTCGGCTTATCCCGCGAACTCCAAACGCACACGCCAACAAAATGGCGCCTCTGGCCAGCAACGTGCCGGAACGCCAACTCGCCAACCAGCGCCTGGTATCTATCCCCCACTTGCCAGCTGGCAGTCGAGCCAATAGGGAACCTTTCGCAGTATGCAGTAGCCAATCAGGCGCAAGTCCTGTTCCCAAATCCTCGCTCGGCCAATCAGCGAATGGGCACGCCCACGTCATAGGAACCGCAACGCTCTTCGCCTTCTGTATGCAGTCTATTGACAGTTTCTTCTCATTTTTCAAAACCAAGCCTTTGAGAAATCATCCTTTGCGTAACATGCTTGGTTGGGCCTTAAATATGCCGTGTGCCACGAGCGTTTTTTTTTCTTCTCTGTACATAAAAGTACATTTATTATTGTTAAATTGAACATTTACCAACATTTTATCTATAAATTACAATATTAACATAAATTAAAACAGAGAAAATAAGTGTGTTGGGAATAACTAGTAAGAAATAGTTATTATGCAAAATATTATTAAATTGAGTCCTCATGAATGCGGTGCTTTGTCTGTTTGGTGTAATTTTCTAGACTCGGTTAAGCTTTGTTTGCATGAGGCGAAGAAATAACCCGAAAGAAAAACTTTAGCAGGGCTTCAGGAAAGTTGGAAGTAGCCGTGAATAGACTATGGAGCAGTAACTATAAAACAGGCAATGACAGTTGCGAGGGAACTAGCCAGGGGAATTTTCCCACCTATTAAAATGATATAAATTTGTTATAAGCAGGCCGATTTCAAGGCGCTTTCAACGACGGACGTTTGTAAGCAATAGCAAATAGGAGGAGAGATGTTATTTTATAACGCTGTTTCTCGCTGTACTTGTCAGTCGGGTTATGCCACAATTAGTGTTTTGACTTGGACTTACTCGTGTGCCTGCCGCCATTAAAGTCAGTTGAATAAAGTCAGTCGTCTGAAGCAGTCGTCAACCAGTGCACGCCTAGGCCGCGTCGGGCTTAGCGGTAACCCCCACACCGGCAAACTAGACCTTACTAGATCATTTCTCCGCCGAAAAAAAAAGTTAAAAGTCTTGTGTTTATACAGCAGGAGAGAATAGACAAGGCCAATAATTTTTTTGACAACTTTAGAAACTTTGTTCGCTTAATAATTTTCATTTACTCTTATGTGCATCAGTGTTACGCTTCAGATTAAAAAGCTAACCATAAATCGTTCCTTTTTTTTTTTTAAGGAACTTCAAGCTGATAGTACAAATATAAATTCTTTAACGGCAATTTATGCATTAATTCGGGTTGTTTTATAGTTATAATTTTATGGTGGCTCGTTTTATACGCGTGCGTTTTATGGCCCGAGTTTACGATCCTAAGCTTCTTTTAGCTCCAAGAGTTGGGGGAAAAATACGTTGCGGCTTGCTGTAAGAACTTCTTAAGTGTTCTGTATAAAATGTGACTAGCTCACCCGGCACCAGTAAAAAGTTGTGCGAGCAGTGATGTAACTCTCCAAGCTCCTCCGCGTACACAGACAGGCAACTCCTAAGTATGTCGCCACTAATTTACGTTGTACTTAACGTGCTAATAATTATTTCCTCGGACGAACCTTTTTACACCAGTAAATTCAAATAAAACACGAACTAAATTTTTTGTCTATCTTTCAAAGCAACAATTTCAGTTCGTATTAATTTTTAACAGTGATTGTAACCGTAATTTGCGTTGTCGGGCCTTCAGTCGAATTAGCTGTTACAAAATCACCTCTTTAAAAAATTTTATAGAGTTTCCTTACGTTTTTCGTAATCACTGTTTATTCCTTCGGAAAGACAATGGCGTGAATGACGTCGCCTTAAAACACGAAATATTTTTTTTAACTTAGAACTTAAGCTTGTTTACAAAGTTTTTGAAAGTGTTCTTGGAAACTTACGCCACTTCAATGTAACGTAGTTTGTTGGAACGTCTTTCTTTACAGGAAAAAAAAAGTGAGCACAGTTTTTTTTATAATGATTAAGTACTAGAACTGGTGAGAATTTGGCTTGGGCGTTCTCGTTGGCATGCTTCCAGATGGACGTACATAATTTACATGTAACTCCCGAGGTTTGTTTGTAGAAAGTAATTAACAGCTTGGACATGGCGCTAGAAAAAGGCTTCGCTCGTACAACCGAGCGATAAATAGCGAGACTCCGCTTCAGCGTCTGTTTGCGTGCCATGTGTTTCATATAAACTTGTTTTTCTGAGTCGTGGTCACCAAGTTCCCAACTAGATTAGCAGCATACAACCATATGTCTGCGCATGCGCAGTAAGGAAAATAATGCCAACTCATTCCCCGCTACCCGCGTCCCAAGTGCCAGGGACAGATGTCGACGTCATTGTAAGTACATATGGCCAAAAAAAGCCCTTTCGCACGATTTTTCTTCAAATTACCTTCAATTTTTATTGAATTGAATTCTACATTACGTCATACAAACGTCACAGTCGCGGCCATTTTCTCTTTCAATTTCTTGAATGTCTCGTTTCCCTTGAAGATTTTCTTTTAGAACTTGTTCTATATTTTCTTGAGTCCAAAATTCAGTCGCCGATCACAGCTTCTCTCGCAACATGAATGTAATTAATCTCGTAATAATAGAGTTGTGCGCACGCATTAAAAGTTGTCGCGAAAGAAGGAAGCATGTGTTTTTTTTTTTGTATGATTGCGTTGTTCTCAGGCGTCGCGATGGATTTCGCAACCTTGTGAATGGTGGAGCCGGTTTCGCTAGTTCATTGGCTGCTCGCCACGTGACGCCTTCTTGCTGGCGTGTCCGGCTGCGCCAATGAGCGGGCGTTTCACGCCTTCGTTCTCAAGGACGCTACCTACTAAGCCTTCAACTGCGAAGTTTAATGGAGAATCAGTGTTGAAGGAATTCCTTTTCGATGCCTCAGTTTTAAAGATAACTGTTTCAGACAAAAAAAGTACAGGATATCCTATAACCTTCAGGGTTAGAATTATACAGATGGTAGAGTACTTTGAACTGAGTATTGTCAGATAGGGAACCAATGGTCGTTAATACATATTCCAGGCTCCACGAAGCCTTAAATGAGCAGCACGAGTGAATAAACTGATTTAGTTTCCATAACAAACAACTGTCTAGCGCGTCGAAGGTTGGTAAGTATATTCTGTGAACGCATCGTATTGTCCTGCTTGGTAAGAAATATACGCTCTCGATACACGCAGCAGGAATTGAATAGTGACACTGTGGGCCCGGGGGGGGGGG
>NQII01005638.1:81044-112402 GCA_002778355.1 Clitarchus hookeri | reverse complement strand
TATATATATATAAATAAAACAGCAAAGTGATTGGAATTTTTGGACCTTCGTTTGAAATCGCGGTTCAAAGTTACTCAAGCTGATGCAAAGTTGCACCAAATAACTGTACTTTTTAAATTTTTTTTTTTTTTTGCGAAGCGTAACTCTCAGCGTAGATGCAATAGGTAGAGATGATGATTTGTCTCGGGTAAAGTTGACTGTTTGTTAAGATCCAACGTGCTGTACACATGCTTTCATTGAGCCAATCAGGATTCTGATACTCTAAGCAAAATGGTAATCTAGCTATAGCCCATTCGGTGTTTCTTCACACATTTTGAATCAAGCATTCGAGACATCACCCCATGTGTGGCGTCTTTGGTTGGTTCTCAAGTATGCCATGTATCACAAGCGTTTTGTACTTATGTTAACATAAAAGTATATTATTTTTGTGTAAATTGTACTTTTACTTATATCCAATCTATACATTTTAAAATTTTATTTATAAGTAATATGAATAAAAACAGCGATAAAAAAGGTGTGTTGGTAATGCCTAGTAATAAAAAGTTGTAATGCCTAATACCATTACACTGAGTGCGCACGAATGCGGCGGTGCTTTGTTCTGTGGAGACTTGGTTAAGCTTTGTTTGCACGAGGCGGAGGAATATCCTGGATGTGTAACTCGAGCAGGGCTTCAGGAAAGTTGGACGTAACCGGAAAAGGACTATAGAGAGTTGTCGAATGTATGTTGGCTCAAATATTTTTTCCGTTATTTCCCAGAGTCTCTTAGCAATAGGTAGTGCAGACAGCGCGTACTAGGGGCCGCTGCTTTCAATGTCCTCTACTTACACTAATTGCAAAAAAATTGTGCAACAACTGAGTTGATAAGAGTTGCTTTGGGAATAAACCAGCAACATTAGAAACATCAAAAGACCTGACTCGATACCTCGGAAAATTAAAGTAACAGAAAATGTTGTCAAGAGTGTAATTAAAATGTTATAGTTATTTTTAAATATTTATTTTACAGAGAAGCGCGGTAAACACGGGCCGGCTTCAACAAGCCGTCGTCGGGCGTGCAAGTAAGTCGGCATTCGCAGTTGGTTTATTTTTATGCTTTCTCCCTGCCCGCGGTCGATTTCATTTCGCAAATGCCTGATTTCCCCAGCTCCTTTACGTAATCTTAATTTCCTTCGCTGCGGTTCGCGCCGGAGATGAGAGCACGAAGGAGGGGAAGAGAGGAGAAAAAAAATTCAAAGCCGTTGCTTGGGGAAAATCCGAACCGCGTGCGGGGCGAATCACTTCCGTCTCGGTGTTGTTCTCGCTGCTGGGCCGCGGAACCGAACCCGGAACCCTCCGCACGAGGCGCGATCTCTGTTCCGGGATTGTGTGCGCGGGTGTGAGCGGGGCTGCCAACCCCGACAAGGAGCTGCAACTCGACCGTCGAGGACATGCGGGGTAGAGAGTGCGCACGAGCTGCGGAATAGCTTGTTCTCCGTATTCCAACACTCGACTGCGTAGGGCCAGAAATGGATTTGGTTGCTCCAACGAGATATTTTGTTGAGAAAACAAAACTTGAAAAGCAACAAGATTAATTTTGTTGATCCAACAAAAAAACACGCTTGAATAAACAAAACGTGTGTGTCCCACCGAAAAAAAATTAAGACTGTCAACAAGAAATTTGGTTGAATCCAATGTATGTATTTCTGTGGCCACTCGTTCAATTGCCTTATTTCAAAAATACAACTCAAGAGTTTGTTCGTATTTTTTGTTTAAAATTAGGCTAGTAAGGGTGTTAGTTAGTTTATTTATTGGTGCTTAGTAATAGTATAAACATCTCAATAAAGCAGGTTCAGCGGGAAAACAAAAAGTATATCCGTAAAAACCTGAAATATTTATATGCGCAAGTTGTCCACTATTCGAAATGTATGAATTTAAAAAAACATTCATATTTGGCCAGCTGTCACTTGAGCCTAGGGTCGCTGGGACATAGCACGCGTGCGCAAACTATTTAGTGCAAAGGGAGAAAAGTGCGTTGAAACACTGGCTTCTCGGCCAGTGCAGTACGCAAGCCCGTGGCGCGGAACTATGCCCGGACTAGTGTGGATGCACGCACGACTTGTGTTCCCGAGGGGGCACGCCGGGGAGAGAGTGACCTCCCCCCCCCCGTGATGTTACCTGCCAAGAGGCTCTGGACACAGTGAAGGGGGAGGGGACACTAGATAGGGTTCTTATTGAGTCTGAGAACCCAACGATTGTGTGTACACCAACATCAGAGTATAACACGCACTCTGACTTCATTCACAAATGTCATTACTTTTCTGGCAAAATAGATTTTATTTATTATCATTTCAATAATATTAGACCTCGCTTACGCAAGTTAAATAATATCGAGAAAAAAAAAATTATGGAAATAAATTACCTGTTTATGAAACATCGTGTTCGTAGTTCGGTATTTTTTGGTGGTATTCCTTGCTTTTTAAACTTGCTTGACCGTTATCAACAGTTATTCCATTTTGCTCTTTTCCGAAGTCGTTTCAGAAGATTTGTTAACGGAGTTTACTGTGCAACGAATAAGTATATATATATATATATATACATATATATATATAAGTATATATATATATATATAATTTAAATTGTATACACATTCGTGTGGGCTGAAATACGGCGTATAATAAGATTGAGTTCTTCGTTACGAAAATTCTAACCCCAAAATAAAAGCGAAAATGTTTGCCGATCCAGTACTCTTACAAGCTCCTGGTTTCTTAACTACATATTTATTTACATTTATTTCACAAACGGTACAGTTGTTCCTTATTGTTCACAACACACTAATAATTTAAATTATTTTTATCAGCCCTGGAAAAAAAAATTAAAAATTATAGTTGATGATGTAATACGCTGGAACGAGCCCACAATGTTTACTTGCAAAATGTTTTCTTTTGATTCCACGTGTTATAAAGAAAAGTTCGTTAAATTATGGAGAAACAGCGTTCATGCTGTGTGGTTGGCAACAAATAATCGTTTATAGCCCCGCATCCGGGCAGTAAATTAAGTCTGACCTGGAAGTGCCAACTCTTTCTCCTTCCATGCTCCTTGTGTCAGTGTGTGTGTGTGTCAATGTGTGTGTGTCGAGCCGTACCCTCCTTGTGTCAGTGTATGTGTGTGTGTGTCGAGCCGTATCCGAGAGCAGTTGTGTTCTCAGGAAGGGTAACTGTAGTGAGACGGATACGATGTTGTACAGCGAACTGGCGAGAGTATTAAATGTGTGCGCACTCTACTCGTGTGAGACTTCATTTCGTGTGACCACCCTTGCCGGCCTCCCTATCCAAAGAACCCCGTCAGCCTGGAGGTGGACCTAAGTTCGAANGGGGGGGGGGGGTTCCATGTACGTGGAGCCAAACAAATCTGCAACCCTTTCAGTCCCGCGTTAATTTATATCTTCAAGTGTTGCACTGAAATAATATTTTGGTCCATGCTGTACTTATCTTGATTTAACTCTTGCTTAATCCACGCAACCATCGAAACATGTGATTCGTGTTTGACGGCAACTGGGGTAAACCACTCACAAATCGTGAGCAGTATAAATGTCAACGAATCACGTTTAATGACAGGGAAGACACTGACCTTATTCGACAATGATCCTCGATGTGTACAGTTCTTGTCATATATGTTCTTCGTCTGCAACATGTTCACTGTGGTGGACGCAAGGTCTGAGAGGATTAGGTTGCACCAACATCTTTGTTTGGGACAACCTTAAATAAGAACAATATAATAGTTTGGTTAAAAAAAAAAAAAAAAAGTATTTCACTGCCTTTACACGAAAAATTAATTTGGTTGCGCCAAACCGACTTTGTTTCATTCAGCAAAACCTTTTTGTCAGCGTGGCCTCGCGTGGTCGTGCATGGATGTGATGATCTGTGCACGGGTGCGCCCAAATCAGAGAAACCACCACGCCGTTTCATTTCTGTATAGTTGGCTACTCTGTGCCGGCNNNNGGGCTGGATTCGCGGACAGGGTTGCCAGCTCAGATTAGGCTACTTAACAACGAACTTTGCGACACGTCACTTTGTAATATCGCAAATCGCAAGATTTAGGCAAATTCATAAAATAATTTTTATTAAGGAATTTTTAAATACCTACGCAAAAATGTGGTTCCAACTTATTTAGGTTTTTATTTAAAGTAATTAGCTATAAGAATATATATTTAATAATTTTTGATCGTCATACACTTCCTATAACAGTGATATTGTTTTTTGGCGCAGTGCTCTGCGATTTTAGGATGCTTGCTTTTCAGACTTTTGCGGCTTGCCTCTGACGAGTTGAGTTGAGAGATATCGACCGCTGTTAACAACGCAACGACTACTTGAGAGCCGGCGAGGGTGAAATGAGGTGAGAACGGAGCAGCGCTGGAATGCAAGGGTGGGGGGAAACTGGAGATCCCCGAGGAAACCCGCCGACCAGCGGCATCGCCCGGCACGATTCCCAACTTGCGGAAATCCGGGAGTGGCCCGGCCGGTGATTGAACCCGGGTGCGCCTCGATGGGAGGCGAGCAGTCTAACCGCTCGGCCACCGCGGCTCCCCCTTCCAGACGCGGCAACCTCGCACGCGGAAGCAGGCCTTGCGCGGGCCTGCGAGGAACAGCGGCACGCATTCTCCTGCAAGGTGCGAGAATGCCGGGGGTCGTGACCTGGCTCGGCCCACGCACTGCTTGTTGCCTCGGCTCTGGCCGGAAGTGCGTGTGAACACGGACGGCGCGTAATTTCCTCCGACTGCCAACACTTCCTGCTAACTAACGTTTACTTCGAGGCACGATAGACGTTTTCGATTTCGAAATACGTACAGTCATTTGGGGAGGAATATTGGTTCTTTCGATTTGCGATGTTGCTAAAGATGATTCTGTTTTCGTAAAGCAAGTTACGACAGCAGAAAAGAGCTTCATTCTAGTCAGCTTCATGTACACATTCGCTTTTCAGGGAATGGCGGCACACAATGGATCTGGTATTCTAGAGGTTTGCTTCCACATGCATCCTCACAACAGTACAGCGACTAGTGTTAATTATCTGAGTCAAATAGATTCAAGGGACATTATATGTTGGAAGACTTTGGATATTAACGAGATTGTTGCTACTTTTAATTCTGTTATTTCTATTTCTCCGTCTCCAGTATTGTATTCTCGACGTAGGCTTAAGTTTGAGCTAGGAGATGCGATTTGGATATTTAGGATGTTGGTTGGTACTAATGGCGATGTTCGTGTATTAGGTCGTGCACAGTATGTTTATTGTGCTTAGTAATAGTCCCTGGCTAGACCACACGCTTGGTAATCTGAGTACGAGGATCTCAGGCCTTGTGGCAGGACATGCTCGGTGCGATCTTATGCATCACATTGGGGCTTGGGTCTGGTCAAATTGGGTGAGCGCTGATCATGTCTGCGTTGAGAGGGCGTGATCCCTCTTCGCCGCTGATTGGGTGGCCGGGGCGCGGTGTGGCCGAAATGGCTAAGAGCGCAACGTTAAAATAGAAAAGTATGGTCGTAACAACTGTATCATACTCGTAACTCGTAAGTCATTTGGTGTAACTTTGCACCAATTAAGGGTAACATTATTCCACAAATTGTTGTTTATAACAAAGGATTTACAGCCACCAGCCTTAATGTACACTTCACTGATGACTACTTTATTTGCAAGGAACATTGTAATGTGAAGAGATTCTTAGAGTCTTCGTTTAACCCTTTCTGTCCCTAATTAATTTCCGAGCTCAAGTGCTCCAATCGTTTTAATTCTATGGTGTGTGCTGTAGTTATGTCGAGCGTGCTTCTTTTTAGACCAATGAACGACGTGCCGCGTGTTGTCTGATGTCGGTATTAACCATTCACGAAGGAGAGATTTAGAAACTTCGACAAATAAGATTTTTCACAAAGAACACTGGCCACTTATTCCTTGTTGTGTGCAGTACCGACCATAAATATCCTTAATGTGCAACACGTCCTCAATTATGGACACGGCGAGTGAACGGGTTGAAATCAAATCAGGCAGGTGGTACAAAGTTGCCCTGATGATACAAAGTTCAACAATTGGTCCGCTATCAAACGAGAACATTTTTCATCTGCCTTTCAAGAAAATCGCTACACGCATGTTATATTTTAACATTTCAATCACAAATAAATATTATATCGTTTTAGGGAGTTGAAACGAAAAAAAAAATTATATATGTATATTTGAAACTGTACTATTGTCGGTACAACGGCGTAAAGGCAAAAATTACGTGGCGGTTGTTTTTGCGTGGGCGTACCCCTTTTCTGATTGGCTGCGGGAGGCTCTGGGAACGGGCCTTGTGTCGGATTGGCTACTGCATACTGCCGAAAATATCATTTTGCTTGGTCTGCCGGCTGGCGAGTATATCACCAGGCGAACGGGGTTTCGACATTTTGCTGGCCAGTGACATCATTTTGCTGCAGGAGTTGTCGATGTTAGCGGCTGTTCCGCCTCTGTAGTCTTAAATACTCTGTGCTGTGGTTGTGACGTGGCTTGGCTTCGGACGTCGGGCGATGGCCACTCACCGTCGTTGAATATGCATTTTTTTTATTTGTAACAAACATTATACGTGATGCCTTCCGGTTCAACATATATAAGCCTTGTCGCAGGTATGAAGTAATGTGGTTTTTGCTATAGTCTATTTGCAGTTTCTTCACAATTTTTCAATCATACGTTTGATAAACCACTCCACGTATAACGTGCTTGGTTGTATCCTAAATATGTCATGTATCACATGCGTTTTGTACCTCTCTTAACAGAATTTTCTTTTTTTTTTTGTAAATTGAACTTTTACTTGTATTTTATCTGTAAATTATAATATTTTATTTGTAATTAATATTGGCTCTCTCAAGATCACGTTGTTAAGAGCCGCCCATATCTCTCAAATCTCAACATTATAACTAATGTATGAATAAAAACAGGAAGAAAATAGGTGTGTAGAAATACCTAATAAGAAAAGGTTCTTATGCAAAATATTACTACACCGAGTGCGCACGAATGCGGAGCATTGTCCCTTGTGGTGTGTTTTGTATATACTCAGTTAAGCTTTGTTTGCACGAGGCGGAGTAATATCCTGGAAGTAGAACTTAAGCAGGGCTTCAGAAAATTTTGGAAGGAACCGTGAATGCACTATGCAGGCTGTTGGTGATCAATTGAGCACTTTTGAAAGCCCTGCTTGTGAACTACTTTCTTCTCGTTTTGTATCCTTCCTCCGTATGCGGAGTTTGCATTGTCACTACCATACTTTGTCCATGCGCCGGTCAAGTGAAAACGTGAAATTGTATCGAATCTAAAGGTGTTACTAATGTGCCAGTTGGTACTACTGTAACGTGTATAAATCACCGAAACACCAACTTGATTTGCGGGATATTTTACTTTACTCGCCACGAACCTAACTGGGAGCGTACACGCCAGTGTGTACGATAGCGTACGTATTGTCAGCGGACAAATACTTTTTTCAACAGTTTATTTCAAAAGTGTTGACTTTACCGTGGGCAAGCTATAGGTATTAATAACCCTTGGTTACGCGGTTCCCTACTGTACTCGATTTAAATTTAATAATGCTTGTTTCATGGCCGCACTTACTTTTTTAAATACCGAAAATGTTTGGGGAAGTTGTGNTGCTGTGGTTGTGACGTGGCTTGGCTTCGGACGTCGGGCGATGGCCACTCACCGTCGTTGAATATGCATTTTTTTTTATTTGTAACAAACATTATACGTGATGCCTTCCGGTTCAACATATATAAGCCTTGTCGCAGGTATGAAGTAATGCTGTTTTTGCTATAGTCTATTTGCAGTTTCTTCACAATTTTTCAATCAGACGTTTGATAAACCACTCCACGTATAACGTGCTTGGTTGTATCCTAAATATGTCATGTATCACATGCGTTTTGTACCTCTCTTAACAGAATTTTCTTTTTTTTTTTGTAAATTGAACTTTTACTTGTATTTTATCTGTAAATTATAATATTTTATTTGTAATTAATATTGGCTCTCTCAAGATCACGTTGTTAAGAGCCGCCCATANTTATCTGTAAATTATAATATTTTATTTGTAATTAATATTGGCTCTCTCAAGATCACGTTGTTAAGAGCCGCCCATACCTCTCAAATCTCAACATTATAACTAATGTATGAATAAAAACAGGAAGAAAATAGGTGTGTAGAAATACCTAATAAGAAAAGGTTCTTATGCAAAATATTATTACACCGAGTGCGCACGAATGCGGAGCATTGTCCCTTGTGGTGTGTTTTGTATATACTCAGTTAAGCTTTGTTTGCACGAGGCGGAGTAATATCCTGGAAGTAGAACTTAAGCAGGGCTTCAGAAAATTTTGGAAGGAACCGTGAATGCACTATGCAGGCTGTTGGTAATCAATAGAGCACTTTTGAAAGCCCTGTTTGTGAACTACTTTCTTCTCGTTTTGTATCCTTCCTCCGTATGAGGAGTTTGCATTGTCACTGCCATACTTTATTCATGCGCCGGTCAAGTGAAAACGTGAAATTGTATCGAATCTAAAGGTGTTACTAATGTGCCAGTTGGTACTACTGTAACGTGTATAAATCGCCGAAACACCAACTTGATTTGCGGGATATTTTACTTTACTCGCCACGAACCTAACTGGGAGCGTACACGCCAGTGTGTACGATAGCGTACGTATTGTCAGCGGACAAATACTTTTTTCAACAGTTTATTTCAAAAGTGTTGACTTTACCGTGGGCAAGCTATATGTATTAATAACCCTTGGTTACGCGGTTCCCTACTGTACTTGATTTAAATTTAATAATGCTTGTTTCATGGCCGCACTTACTTTTTTAAATACCGAAAATGTTTGGGGAAGTTGTGTTTCCGCGCATTCGTCTTCCTTCGTTAAGTCTTATTACTGGAAAAACCAGTTCATCGCTACGAACTATCTGATATCAAATTGCAAGTCCTTCAAAGTAAACACGAATATTTTTTTCTTTCGCGAGTGCAATATTAATGTCGCCTTCCAGTAGCGCCAATTGTTTAGATATATGACGATGCCCGCCAGAAACTCGTTTTCGATGACTGCTAAATACGCACGGTGATTCACGTCAAAGCTGGTGAAAATACCGCGCGTGACGTAATTATTAGTTGCGCAAATGATGGCACATAAACCTCGCTGTCACGTAGAGCGTGTTAACTGGCAGTAACAAACACGTCACGAAAATTAAATTCACGGGGCACTTGTGAACGTGATTAAAGTGAAGGTGCGTTAAAAAAAATATATATGTGTGTGTGTGTGTGTGTGTGTGTGTGTGATGGAGTTTTTCACGAAAATGATGTTATTACAGAATACGATAAAAAATTGCTACGTCGGTGTTACAAAACAGAAGAATGTTGTGAAACAAAATTCTAAAAAAAAAAAAAAGAAAGTGGAATGATGGGGGAAAATAACCGCTAGAAAATAACCTGGGAGATGCACGGGTAAGGGGCCGTTAGGGGAGGGAGTTGTGAGTTTTGTGGAAATAATTACAGAAGACAAAGTGGGAGGTGAATTAAGAGGAGCGGTAGACAATGGCACGGTAAGCGAAGCGTGTCTCGGAGCAAGGCACGGCGTGTGATTACGGAGTAGATTCCGCAACTTCATCCAGAATTGAAAGTACCACTACAATCGCGCTGTCTGGGAAGTGGTGAAGCTAACAAGGCATTAGAACTGTCTTTGTTGTTCCGAAGCAATGGCGCAATTGTGTCCTGGTAGGGGTTCCGAGATTCGCGTAGCTGTTCAGTCATGTACAGGGTGTTTGCTGTTAATTAGTATCGTCGCCGAGTTGGAAAAATTGTGATCAGTGCTTAACAAACGAGAGTGATATGTCGAATCTACTTTTTCACAGCAGAACTGAGCAGGTAGCTCGTTATCTTGGAGTTTCCTTAAGAGTTTTCTTTTACGCCTTATTTAATTTAGAAGACAGTAACTGATAAGGCCACATCGGTAGATGTTGGCCGGAGACTAGTAAACTGGAAAACAGGCATTCGTTGCGAATTTAATCCTTCGGAATATTTCAGTCTCGAAAAAATGATTGTATGGGCTTAATAATGATATGCTCAATGTGTATAGTGGTTTGCTAATGCGGGTAGGGAATAGCTATTATTTCGGACATACGCTTTTGTAGCAGGGATGGATAACTTAACAAAATGAGCGGCAGGAACGCCTTTTTTTTTCGTTACGTTGTGGACCTGATATCGGTTATAAAAACTTAGTCAATAACGTTATTTGTCGTAGTAACACATTGACAAATACTCTTCGACACGGTACAATTTATAACGTTACTACGGAAACGGAAATGTTTCTGTTATTTCAATAACGTTACTTATTAAAAAGTAAAATGTGATATTCCTATGATCTCGTTATTGTCACTAGTGACAACACAGCAAGTAAGACCCAAACAGGAAATATTTTTTTAAGCTTGTCGTACTTTATTTTTATATGGAACGCCATGCTGCGATTACGATTATTACAGATTGCATACAGGAAATTATGCAGATCTCTATACATTTTGCTGTAATTTAGTGTGTAGATACGGGAGTACATGAATATAGACCGCGATCACAGTTACTCCGGCCTGTGGTACGCAACATATTTAGGAAACAGCCAAATGCATCATATTTTTTTAAGGTTTCATTCAAAATGTGTGAAAAAACCGCGAACAGACTAAACTGTAATTTTATAGCAATGAAATGTAGACGTTGTGTGAAAAATGAAGCAAATGGCAAAGTGTATATTTTCACGCGACAGAAAGATAAAATCTGACTGAAGATAGAAGTGGAGTAGAGCTTTCGAAAGTGCTCGATTTCCCGGGAATGTGACCTGTAAGAACCTTACAACTGTCTCAACTCTCAACCTGCTGTGCTGTTCCTCCATAGTTGCCAGAAGGCCGACTATGCCGAGAAAGAAATAGTGTTACATTCTCACAACACAACTGAGAATCTGCATGTTGTTGATCAAGTTGAGTTACTTCGTTAAGTTATTAAATATGAACTCTCTGACATGCCCTCGAAGAATACAGCATCGAACTTAAGACCAAGAACTCGATAACTGTTAAGGTATTTTGTCGGCTCTGACACCGATTTGTAATTTTACTTCGGTAACCTACGTTTTATTGTTTTATTCCTATAAANTGGTATTTTGTCGGCTCTGACACCGATTTGTAATTTTACTTCGGTAACCTACGTTTTATTGTTTTATTCCTATAAACGCGAACAATTTAAGTTTCACACACTTTAGCATACAATATAAAAATAACGTAAAGAGTACGAACTCTCGGTTCTGTGTTAGGGTTGCTCGCCATTAATTGCGGACGTGTGAAACTCCTACCTAGTTTCTTCTTGAATTGTTTTGTATATACTTCCGCCACGTATAATAAATTAAACAGTATTTCGGTTGTTATTGAAGACAAATGCATATATGTTTATTCTACCGCGTTTAATGTTTCGAGTTATGTAACATTTGAAGCGGAAAACGTCAGGAAAATAAAAACGTATAAGTTTTCTTTCAGAAATTATACATTAAAATAAATACAATTTATTACTTCTTACACTCGTAAACTTGAATCAGTGAGACAAATCAGTGAAAACAGTGAGAATCGAGCAACTGATAATCAGTGCCAGATAACTACTTAATATAGTGGTTGAATTTTTGACTGATTTATTTTTTTATTCCCCCTCTGAATGTCAAGAATGTCACTGCTATAAATCACTTCTTCTCAGTTAATTTGTTTGATTCGCCGTTCAGCAGTAGCTTTATCAACTGGCATTCAGTGAACGTTATTTCACTGATTGATATCACTGATTCGGATTTAGAGTATAGTGTTCTCTTATCATATAGTTAACGCGATGATCATGAACCGTTTCGTTAAAATACTTTCTACTGTGAGTTCCTTACATACATGTTCATTATCACACGTTTTTCCAATTGTAAACCGACCTTAACCTGAACTTGTAAACGGACCAATCGCGTTCCGTCAATAAGTCGAATAGCAGCGAGTGAACATGTTTATGGAAGAGCATCCAGTTACTTGCGTGTTAAAACTGTCAACGCCGTTAATTTACAGTGGACCGATTTCAGGTCCGTTACTATCAGCGTTGTCCTAATTTCGTTTCCGCGAACCAGGGTCGATAATTCTCTTTCCCGTAACGGTGCGCGCAAGGCCGGGCCGTGCCGAGCGTGTACTAGATTCGGCCGTGCCGTGCCGACTTTTCGTATGACACGACAGTCGTCAGCAGGCGTATGCAGACATCGCACGTGAAGGTCCCGTTACACACGGGCCAACATTTTAATGGCAGTTTTGTTCCGGGCGCGCCACTGACGGGTTATTAACGATTGTAAAAAAAAAGGTAGTTGTTGAGAGGGCCAAGGGGTTAGGGGATTGTGGGTAATCAAATACCTTCAGGGGCCTGCGCGCAACCACGGGTGGTGTGTAGGGGGGCGGAGGGAGAAACCTTGGCCACATCTGCCGTAGTCAAGGGGTGACCAAGCGACCGTGTTACACGAGTCTGCCTCGCATTCTCTGCGGGCTTGCCCTTAATCATTGCGCACGAACCGGAGGCGGGGACCTCTGTCGCCAAAGACAGCTTTACACGATATAATATAGGTATCGTATGATTACGCCTTCGTTATCTGTCATTTGCCTTGTTCGCTGTGTTAGACAAACTGCAAGGTTCTTCCAACATTGATGGGCAGTTTTCGNTGTTAGACAAACTGCAAGGTTCTTCCAACATTGATGGGCAGTTTTCGCATGATTCAGTGTTATGCTCTCGCCGCACACTCAACTTCATCTATACCCCATGGCTGTTTCTTGAAGGTGTATATCGTCTTTGTACATATTCCAAATATGGAGTAACAGGTAGCTGCACAATGTCGCGTATTTTTCCTTTATAACTGTTACAATTTTTTCGAATGCTTCTACGTGAGTAAATATCAGGTCTGTTCGATATCATGAATTTCGATATCGATATTTGACCCCATTAATGCTCGATATTTTTCATGTTGTGACAGTTGAATCCCATTTTTATTTGATCTATCGATGCTATTAAGTAATGTCATACATATGAAATATCAATATTACCGTCATCGTTAAAAGTAGTGAAAGGCATCATATCAATAATAACCATATTGTCAATATTATTAATACCAATACTGATACCATTGATATCGATTATACAATTAGAGCATCAAATTAAGATGGGGTCTAAAATATTGGTATAACTTACTGGGTTACAAAATGTTATCTGTTTATGACGATTCATTAACGAGCGGTGAGGATCGCAGTAGACAAATAGTTGAAATCAACTACTTATCGATAATACCGAAACACATGCACATCGATATTTTCATCGATTGTATGTCGGTCGATATTTTATTTCTATTGTCTGTAGTTACAGATGGAACACCACAGCATAGCCGTAGCCACAGTGGGAACCAGAAATACATCGTTAGCAGTTGGTAGGTTTTCTAGCAAGCGTCCGGACACGATACTCGTGGGTAAGTCTGTAGAGAAATCAGCCATCGTGTAAGCTGCTCTGTAACTGCTTTCTCCATGCAACTTGTTAGGCAAACTCCCTTTAACTAGAGTTGAAGTGGTACAGCGGAAGTACCTGTAGTTGATGTTATTTACCTTTGCTTTCAGCGTTCTCCACTCAACGCACGCAATCGTTCGCAAGGCGGAACGTATGCACTTAACTTAACGTATCCTCCAACTGACACTCTTGGGCCTGCTCGCTACCATTTCCCCTTCAATGAGGCCAACAACTTTCACAGTTTCTGGTTCCAGTTAGTCGAGGCACGACTTGGAAGTTTCAACAGTCCGTGCTCATGAGTCACGTCTCTGTGTGAGCAATCACACGCGTGTGTATTTCTCGTTCCACCGGGAGCAAAGGTTGGTGAGAGAGCAACGGTTCGTAAGGTCGACACTCACAATCATATCAAGTCAACATTCACCTTTGTGACTCCTTCATTGAGATGTCCCGAGAATACTTTTATCCTTGGAATTTGGTTAAAACTTTATTGCATTTTTTTTTCTCGAGTAATTTTCATAATTTATGATGTGCTTGATAATCAGGAATAGTTCTGGAATCGACCTTACGTCCTGTTAATATGAGTACTTCAGAATAAAAAATGTAAATTGTCATCTTGAACTCTTCACATATTTCGATGCTTACCGTAAGATTCGACAACTTTGGGCCAGCGACCCAACAATGGGCCGGCCACAGCTGCTTTCAGAGCGAGATAGCTATCTATCTATCTAGCGTTTAAATAACATATTGATTTTCAATTGACATTTTTTACTTATTTGACAAAAAACACGAAAAACACATATTAAACATTGAAGGAAAATGTAAAAAACAAAAATGTATACAGTTTTGACACGTGAATATTTGTAGCGTGACAACATTGGGCCAGGGCACGTTTGACACGCATTTTAAGGGACAAGAAGGCGTGGTCCATAGTTGACTTACTTGTGTATACAACAATGTGCCACACAAAAACAATTCCCCCTCCCTTCCCTTGCTACCTGGATTTGTTTTGTCCACAGGATTACATTTTTTAGATGTGTAGTTATGCTGGATAAAATTCCCAACCCGTTATCTTAATAAAAAAAAGGGGGTGATTATCCTTGCAAATATCAAAAAGTGGCACAAAGTTGTCGAGTTTTACGGTACCTGCTAGGCGAGTCCGTGAATACGAGGAGCAGAAAAAAAGTGTGTAAATTACCCATCTCCGAACCGTAAATTTTGCTCCATGCTGTTCTGCATCCCGTTTATTTCAATTTTACATTTTGCTGTTGCCAAACGTAGGTAATTAGGTAACGATGCAGCTTAGAATACTAGTTCTGATATTTCAGGTAGATATTAGATTTTTCAAGTGTAACTGGAGACATTTAAATTTCAACTTCGACAATGTAACGATAAATCTATCCTGGATGTCTCCTTGTGGTTGTGCTATGTTTAGAAGGTCGCTACAGCCCTCACTCTGGATTCCGTTCACACGCTACGCTTCTTAAAGCGACGTAGACGTATACACGAGTTTGAGCGGACGTTCTGTTGGTGACTTGGTGTCGCAGGGTTGCGAGAACATCGCTGTTACGTTCACAACCCCGTTGTAGATTTACAGGGCGACGTCAACGAAACCCGCGTGGGTAACAGAACAGAACGAATATGCGAGTAACTGGTCCTGTGTCCTAGGTGCCAGCCATCACGGGGGCTTTAAGGGCCGCGTCTACCGGCTGGCAGTTCCGAAATTTAAATAGGAAATCCCACGTTAAGGAAATTTCGCCTCATTGCGTTAATTTTAAAGATATGCTTTTCAAACAAAACGCATTCTTCGTGAATNCAGAACGAATATGCGAGTAACTGGTCCTGTGTCCTAGGTGCCAGCCATCACGGGGGCTTTAAGGGCCGCGTCTACCGGCCGGCAGTTCCGAAATTTAAATAGGAAATCCCACGTTAAGGAAATTTCGCCTCATTGCGTTAATTTTAAAGATATGCTTTTCAAACAAAACGCATTCTTCGTGAATTTTTTTCAGGAGAAGATCCCCACGAGCGTGTATTTTTAATGTAGATAGACACTATGTAATTTTTTTTGTAAAACATAGTTTTAAAAGTTTCTTGCAAACAGGCTATAAATGTTATGGGAACATCTCCGCATCTCCCGTTTCCCCCCGCCCTTGCATTCCGGCGTTGCTCCATACTCAACCTCGCGTCACCCTCATCGGCTCTCAAGACCTTGATGATAACCCTTCCAGACCCACTTTAATTTACGGTTTCAGGTGTTGCAAAGCAAAAGATTTTATGACGTGTGCTGTACTTGAGTCGACTAAACACTTGTTTCGTTGTCGCAGCCAATGAGCTGTAGGCTACAAGTACGGCTGCAGTTATATGAATCAATTGTAACCTAGATCAGTAAGACAGTTTGCGAATCACATATCCCAAGGTGAGATAATTGGTTATTGAGTTTTGCAGTACAGAGCAGAAATCGCCTACACATGCGTAATGTAAACAATTGTGAACACTGAGTCAGAATGGGCTAACAGCCGCCCAAGTTTCTCCACTCCAATTCAAGTACAGCGAACACGGGAATATTTCACGATCGCAAAACTTGAGCTTGTAAAGTTAATTCGGGACCGAGCGGGTTAACTACTGATATCAGCCGCGAAAAACCTCCAGTAAAGCTGACGCGGGTACGCAGTCAGAGCGGCCTCTCTCTCTCTCTCTCTCTCCTCTCCTCTCTCTCTCTCGCTCTCGAACCGCAGTGGTTTCCGGCCACAAACCGCGGGTGGGTAACGGGTTCGCGTCCGCGGCGGGGCCGCCAATTTTCCACCCTGATTCCCGGGCCTCCGACCNAAAAAAAGAACACAGTATTCTGCCTACCAGGTTTTTTTTTAACCGCTTAAGAGGTCTATGCACTGAAACACTTTCTATGAAATCGTTGCTGGCGTGAATACGCATATCTTGGTAAGTGAACGTTCTGGAAATACGGCATTTTGCCGGAAAAAGGTATTTTAAAAAAACCATTATCTACGTGTCTATATTTTTACTTTTACCACATCAACTGTATTCATGGAGAAACAAATTCGTGAAAATGGTCAAACATCGCGTTTTTTTTTAATCTTGCCTATGCATTTTCCTTAAGCGACAAGAGAAAAGTACGATTTTACGGCACGTGGTTGGGCTTACTTCGCGTTGTGGCAAAGTCCCACTGTTACAGATGTAATTTTCGCCGTACAGGAGGACCACGATGTAAACAGTGCACGCCTTGCGCGTAGGTGCGATCAGGCGCTTGGGGGTGCGTGTTAGCGTCGCCCTTATCGCTCCCTCGCTTCTCGACCTTTTAACGCGCAAAAACCACGCACTCCTCTCGGCGTACACGTCGGTTCACGCGTAAACAAAAAGAGGAAATTGTCGCTGTGAGGATTACTTACGAACTTGTTGTAGCAACTGACACTTTGGGAACTGTGGGAAGTGTTTCAGTAGCTCCTTGGCGCGAGAAGCGGCCAATTGTAAAATAGTTGGTTGTTTCAGCAGCAACCAATAGCATTGCCCAGGGAAAGGCGAGATCCGTGTTGGTGATAGCTTCTGGACTTGAACAAAGTTCCCGGTGGAACCGGCGCTTTCCTCACCAAAACCTCCCCTCCTGGTGGCCGATACCTATTAAAAGGTCATACCAGGAGCGCTTCTTTTTACTCGTACGTTAACTCCCGCAAACAAAAGCTAGATCTGCTCTTTTGTTTCGCAGGGCGCCACCGGGAACTTTTGAAATTTGAGTCCGTCGTACTGGTCCGAAAAGAATTTAAAAACACAAAAGCTAAATACTTACAACACAATACATTTAAACACTACCGCGCTCGCGCTTGTTCTACACGCGATAAGTTATTAAGTATGACGTCATTCCCTTAGCACATTCTCGGCCCAGTGCAAACCAGGCTTTCTGGACTTGGACAGCAACGACCATGATTCAACCTGCAGTGCAACATGTCTAACGCGTGCGAGTATGCTCGGTATTATACGTTAATGGGGTTTAAATCGGCCACGTCAGTGCTCAAATACGACGGTAGAGAAGTTCGGTTTTGTCCGAGCAGGTTACATATACAAGTATCGATCAGGGGCGAGGTGCGCGAAAATCGGCGAATTCGGCCTATCGGGGTAGGTTGCCACGTTTTCACTCCCGGCGGTGGGAATACCCTTCCCGCTCGCGATGCTTTGCACGGATAGGAAAATTCGTCAGTTTCTATCGTCTCACGCACTTTCAGTGAAAGACCATCTTCCGGAAACGTCTTTCAGTGAAAGACCATCTTCCGGAAACGTCTTTCAGTGAAAGACCATCTTCCGGAAACGTCTTTCAGTGAAAGACCATCTTCCGGAAACGTCTTTCAGTGAAAGACCATCTTCCGGAAACGTCTTTCAGTGAAAGACCATCTTCCGGAAACGTCTTTCAGTGAAAGACCATCTTCCGGAAACGTCTTTCAGTGAAAGACCATCTTCCGGAAACGTCTTTCAGTGAAAGACCATCTTCCGGAAACGTCTTTCAGTGAAAGACCATCTTCCGGAAACGTCTTTCAGTGAAAGACCATCTTCCGGAAACGTCTTTCAGTGAAAGACCATCTTCCGGAAACGTCTTTCAGTGAAAGACCATCTTCCGGAAACGTCTTTCAGTGAAAGACCATCTTCCGGAAACGTCTTTCAGTGAAAGACCATCTTCCGGAAACGTCTTTCAGTGAAAGACCATCTTCCGGAAACGTCTTTCAGTGAAAGACCATCTTCCGGAAACGTCTTTCAGTGAAAGACCATCTTCCGGAAACGTCTTTCAGTGAAAGACCATCTTCCGGAAACGTCTTTCAGTGAAAGACCATCTTCCGGAAACGTCTTTCAGTGAAAGACCATCTTCCGGAAACGTCTTTCAGTGAAAGACCATCTTCCGGAAACGTCTTTCAGTGAAAGACCATCTTCCGGAAACGTCTTTCAGTGAAAGACCATCTTCCGGAAACGTCTTTCAGTGAAAGACCATCTTCCGGAAACGTCTTTCAGTGAAAGACCATCTTCCGGAGACTTGCACTAGCTTGTTGTTTCTTTTGACTATCCTCAACGGTACATGTCTTGTACAGATTAACAATTCCTGGTGTTTTTTTTTTTCCCCTTTAGAATCGAAACCAAAACATCTANGTTTTTTTTTTCCCCTTCTTTAGAATCGAACCCAAAACATCTAACCGCGGGGTACGCTTGTTTCGTTCGCCTGAAGGATGCTCTTTTTCCTAAAAAAAAAAAAATCAATTTAAGTATATTTGATAACCTTGCATTTTATTGCGCATATAGATCATTTTGATGTCTCATTTTAGTGTAAATAAGACGAGCACTGTCAAAACTGTCTTAAAGCTGCTGCACTCTTAGAGGATCTCGCTACATAATGGAAATAATTTTTTAGAACAAATCATTTTTAGTAGGTACTAAACTGTTTAGGTCTACTGCCTGTTAGAAAATAAGGGACATCAAACTTAACTTTTTCATTTTTGGATATTAACTTTTTTCTTTTTTGACAGGGGTCTAATCGGGAGGACGGTACGAATTCTACGTACACGAAACTAGACACACATCTATAAGTGACACGCCAAGGGCTTATGGCCTGTCCGGGTTACTAAATGAAAGGATGTGACGCACCACGGAGATATAATTCGACAGTTTTGCAGAACAGCTGACTAATTCACAACCTTTCAGACGAACACGAAATCAAGAACATGTGCCTTACCCGGCACCAAGCGCTCATCGCAGAGTAGACCTGCGCTCGAATCTGCTGCACCGTGGCGGTCCGCGACTTATCGTCAACATCCTCTCTCACNTCATCGCAGAGTAGACCTGCGCTCGAATCTGCTGCACCGTGGCGGTCCGCGACTTATCGTCAACATCCTCTCTCACAGCTTGATGAGGGTCGTTTCTTTGCTCTGCCCATTTTAAGGTGTCGGTGTGTATTACTCCGCGCGCCTGCGCTCTTGGAAGGTATGAATGTTTGTGTTGCCAGCCTCCCACGCGTGCGTCGTGAGCAGTAAAGTGTCTAAACCACGCCCCTTTCNAAGGTATGAATGTTTGTGTTGCCAGCCTCCCACGCGTGCGTCGTGAGCAGTAAAGTGTCTAAACCACGCCCCTTTCGCTTTCACGTCGTACATCATCATTTACTTTAGTTCATGTGTCCGTATTGTAAGGAATCTTTATAGTTATCGTTAAAAATGTTAATCGTCATTCTTTTCAATCTTCTTCGTAAAAACTTTTCGATTTTATGTTTATTTTTTTCGGCACTTCATCCCGACCCGCCACCTCCGCCATCTTGCACAGCACTTGGTTACTTGGTGCGTTTTTGCGCCGAAACAAAAACAACAAACAAAAGTATTTCCAAGATGAAGGCAAATCTGTGGAGATAACATTTTTCATATTACAAAGCATTAAAGGACACGAATAAAAAAAATTTGTCTCTCTAGTTTTGACCTCAAGAATGACAAAATACCGCAGGAACTAGTTTCCGGCGCAATCACACTGTGAAGTGGCTACTCAGGCGGTAATGGCCTTGACTTCGTCATGGGAGTGTTGCTTACCTCTGTTGCCTTCTTGAAACTGTCAAAAGCATACGGANGGTAATGGCCTTGACTTCGTCATGGGAGTGTTGCTTACCTCTGTTGCCTTCTTGAAACTGTCAAAAGCATACGGAGCTGAAGTCGCCCTGTAGGCTCGTTTTGTTTCTTCGTGCTTGCAAGTATTCCGAGAACAGGGAAATTGAAATAAAAAAGCAAATCTGCGTGACACAATTTTTAAGATCTTCGTAAGCGATAATTTCTGAACGACGGTGCACTTGCGGCCATTTAGTTCTGACGCGGTAAATTANTTCAAACCCGGAACTTCAGCTCCCAAACGCTCTACGCCTTAGCAACTTTTTTTTTTCACGTCAAAGTTGAAAAACATATTACAGAACAACAGAGTATGTAAATTTCTAAACAAAACACATTACAGAACATCAACCTGACAATTTGAACATTATACAAGAGACAGTACAGCACACGGCATGAATAGGTGAGCAAAAAAAAACATGTATAAATCGTTGACATAAAGGCACGCACACGATAAATACAGATATTACTCGAACTCTGCCACAGCAAGTAATTTTGAATGCTAAACGCTTCAGAGGTATAACTGGGCCAGGACAGCGCATGGCGTGCATCCTGTGACTTTAAACTAAGACGATAAAACACTATTACATGAGGGAGACACGATGCGCTGTCAAAAGAGCGTTTCGGCTAAATAGAATACTCAAGGAATTGGAATATTTGTAATATAGGCCATGTGCGAAAATAAATATTCTTATGTTTTACAGCTTTACATTTATTCCTGCTGAAGTTGTTTCGTTGGTATCGTTTTTACCGTTGTTAAGCATAGATAAATGCATAAACAAACACCGTTATTAAGCATAGATAAATGCATAAACAAACACCGTTATTAAGCATAGATAAATGCATAAACAAAACACTGGTATTAAGCATAGATAAATGCATAAACAAACACCGTTATTAAGCATAGATAAATGCATAAACAAACACCGTTATTAAGCATAGATAAATGCATAAACAAGCACTGTTACTATCCTAATTGTTACGAAAATTACAAACAAACTTTCGAACCGTATTTTCGGACGAAGTAAATCGAATGATCCGAGTACCCTACGGCCAAACAAATAAACGCTAGTTCTGGGTCAAGCTGATTTTGTTGATACAACAAATCCTGTAATAATAGACATTTTAAGCTTTATTCGCTTCAAACGAAATATTGTCTTACACTACCTTGATATTTACAAGGTTTACACGAACCAAATCGATTTATTAATCGTATCTGTAAAATAGTTGTGTGCACTAAATACATAGATAATTTTGAAACAACTAAATAATGGTTTGGATCAAAAAATTATTTTTAAATGATTTATTTGGTTGATAGGAACTAATGCAGATGTTTGGATTGGGGCGACAGCAAATCAGCTGAGTGAAGAAAACATTGTTCGTTGTAAACGAGTACTTTTCAAGCAAATTGACTCTGTAGCTGCAACTAAATATTTCTCTCGGTTTTTGATTGTAGAAATCTAGTCGCCTATTGACCTCCCTAAATTGCCAACTAGTAGCGATTTCTGTATAATGGCGGTGACATAGTTGGCGGTAGATTAATATTTATTACGCGTGTGGGTAATTACATACTTTCAAAGTCCGCAAAAATTATTTTCACTTGTTAGACTTTTTAGTACTTTCAGTTCAGGATAACTGTCTACGAAACTGTTCCGATATGTTTATGCAGTAAGTTACTGCGGTCCTGCTGTAGTGAAATTGTGGATTATTGCTAAATTATTATAATTCGATGCATGTCCTTGTAAATCAATCACCTTATAAAATTCTGTTCATAAACGTGTTAGAAGCGCGGTAATTCGCACATTTTCATTTCTAAACTTGGCATGTGTTTTTATCTTCGCTCAAGCAAATGAAATTACGTTTTCAAAGCGTGCGAACGTGTAAGTATTTTGAGGAGCCGGCTGGTAAGTTTGATTTCATNAGCAAATGAAATTACGTTTTCAAAGCGTGCGAACGTGTAAGTATTTTGAGGAGCCGGCTGGTAAGTTTGATTTCATACAAGAAAAAGTACACGTCATAGTTTTAGGGCGTTTCCTATTGGCTAAGATAAGCTGACGTCATTAAGATTCGGGCAAGCTTGTGTATCTTCGAATTGTAGTAACCAGCCAAACTAAACTTTACGAAGCGGCACGAGGATTAAACTAAAGTTGGACCGAGCGTACGAGATAGCGCGACGCTTTCAATCTCCAGCAAAGGAAGTCGCATTGGTGCGTAACTTCCAGGCGAGACTGTACTTGCGGGCCACTGACTACACTGGTTCATTTTATTTCAACAATGTTATTGTCCGGTCGAAACATTTTCTCGCCCCGAAACCTCTGCGGTTTCCCTTTTGTTATTTTCCGTGTTAATAATTTTTAACGACGATTATCATGCCATGCAGAAAGTGCGGGTGAAATAAAGGAATTAATGATCAACGATAACGCCGGAATTAAGTGTTTTATTACCTGGACGTATTTTACGTTATCAATTCCCAGCACGACGAAGTAATGGGTATACCCGGAACAAGATCGATAGTTGTTATTTTTCCCCCAAGTGTAAAAAAAAATTGAAAGTCGCCGCTTTGAATTGTATTAGCGCAGTAGTGCATTCGACCAGCGTGCTTTTTGGTCGACTTGATCTCTCTTTACAGGCGCAAGGGAACCCCTACCAGGGATGTTGCTTTGCCACAGAATACGTGGAGAGATTTGGGCGGCTCGTAGCCGTGTGAGGGTGAAGTGAGGCGAGTATGGAGCAGCGCCGGAATGAACGGGCGGAGGAAACGGGAGATCCCCGAGAAAACCCGCCGACCAGCGGCATCATCATGTGATAATCCGGGANCGGTCTAGCATAGGTGGGAGGCGAGCAGTCTAACCTCTACACCACCGCGGCCCCTTGCGAAACGTTCCCTATTGACCGGGCTGCTGGCTAGCAAACTAAGCTGCCGAGTGCTGATAAACATTGATTTACACATTTTTTCTGCGCTTATTAAGCAGTGGTAAATTTTAAGGAAAAATTCATGCAGCCATTAAGATTTTTAATATCCAGCTGATAATGTATCAAATCTTACGTACTAATGATTTCATTTATTAATTGTGTATCACCATAGCTACTTGTTATTGGATTGGTACTCATTAGTTTATAACATAATTTAAATTTTATACAGTCCAAGAAGCATTATCCAGAAACTGTCTGGCAAATAGTTTTACCAACGCCACTTGTTTGCCGACATGCTTGTTCAAAGTTTGTTTAGTACACTGCCACGACAATAACAAAATTATTCAAGTAAATCATTAGAAGTTTTCCATGNCTTGTTCAAAGTTTGTTTAGTACACTGCCACGACAATAACAAAATTATTCAAGTAAATCATTAGAAGTTTTCCATGATGTTATATCTACTTTCACGCATTACCACGAACACTTTGATATTCAAGTTTTATTTAGGTACTAATAACGAGCAAAGAAGTACAATCAAATATTTATTTCATGTCGGTACTTCTCTGCCTTTTTCATTTANCTTGTTCAAAGTTTGTTTAGTACACTGCCACGACAATAACAAAATTATTCAAGTAAATCATTAGAAGTTTTCCATGTTATATCTACTTTCACGCATTACCACGAACACTTTGATATTCAAGTTTTATGTAGGTACTAATAACGAGCAAAGAAGTACAATCAAATATTTATTTCATGTCGGTACTTCTCTGCCTTTTTCATTTANGTAGGTACTAATAACGAGCAAAGAAGTACAATCAAATATTTATTTCATGTCGGTACTTCTCTGCCTTTTTCATTTATCAAGTACTGTACCTGCTTCCGCTCATAAACTGCGTCCCTTTGATTTGAATTTGCTAGCTGTTTCATCCTTCCGTTTGTCCGTTACATGACCAACTAAATTTTTTTCCTCCCGACGAAAGCCTGGCAAGCTGTAACCTTTCGACGGACGGACGGATCGAATTACAGCTTTGTAAATTTGTATTGAGTGTCTCCGGGCCAGTGCCGTTAGAAGGCTGCGAAGTATTTATTTTTACTTCCATATTTTGTAATTTGTTTACTTTTTTATTTGCTATTGAATTCGTTGTTATGACTTTGTAACTTTTTGTAAAGATTTTAGACGTATGAGAAAACAAGCTCTCGTTAATAAAAAAAAAAATGATACTTACATCTGGACAGAAATAATTGATAGAATATAGAAACAGGTCAAATGTCACAAGGCGAGTGCTTATTTTGCAGTTTTAATCGTATGAGTGTTTCTGCTCAGAAAATCTTTAGTCCATTCTATCTTCTCGGGAAAATATTTTTTTTCTAAAAATTATCGATTATTTTAGTTGGCAGGATTGATGGTACGTAGTTGTCAGTCGCTCGTCTAGAAGGTTGGTGTACCTGACGTGTTATTGTCATGACGACATTGGCACAGTTAAGTTTTGTAGCAAAACAGCATTTTTTTAATTACTGATCTTATATTTTTCAATAGCAATTTTCCACGAGTAGCTTTCTATGAAATTTATTTCATATTATATTAAAACTACCTAGCACTTTACAGGGGGAAAAAAATATGTTAACAGTTGGATACTTATCGGGGGGGAAGGGGGGAGAGCGTCCCCTTAACCCCCCCGGCCGTGACGCCCGTTATAACAACCTCTTCGTACGTTCTCGCCGTCAGAAAATAGAACGACGGCTTTCGGCGGCATATCGTAGAGAAGCAGGTGACGCCGTTGAGGGAGTAAAAATAAGACTGGTATTCGGGCTCGCGTCAAGCTGATAATATACCCCGTACCGCTGTTCGTTTGAAACTTCGGCCCCCGCCGCAACTATTCCCAACCACCTCACGCGCTTGGCATTGTAGCCAAGTAGCGTGGAGTGCTCCAGCCATGTAGCTCCCGTGTTAAAAGTTGAAGACTTGTTGGAGCGAGACATGCTTACGAACAGCAGTTCACAAGCGTCTCACGTCTGCTCGAGACTTTCGGTTTCTCATTTCCTCTCTTAAAATGCACGATGTATATTTTTTTTTAAGCAAGGAACGAGCTGAAATAGCAGCTGTAGTATGATTTTTAGGTGCAGAGTTTCTTCTTTAATANATTTTTTTTTAAGCAAGGAACGAGCTGAAATAGCAGCTGTAGTATGATTTTTAGGTGCAGAGTTTCTTCTTTAATAAGAGCATTGCAGGAACGCGGAATGAGCGTTCGGCTGCATTGTTACGCCATAAGATAGGTTATCTTCTCGGCGTCTCGTGTTGCAACCTGCATGTCACTTAAGTGCGATGGTCGCACAGTTTGTGAGGCATTTAAAATGCAGTTCAGTGTCGCCCTTAAGCGCTCCCTTATTTAGGATCGAAAACACACAAAATAGCTTTACGTAGGCAAGCACGCCGTTTCAGTAATATCAGTCGTCTATTAACGATGTGAAGTGTTCAAATAGCTAATTCAATGCGCCACTGCTTTCCGTCGTTAAGTAATTACGAGTCATGGTTAGATTGTTCGTGTGATCCATTCTCGATAAATCTGTCACTTTGACAGTACTGAACATCATTTTGACACCCCGTGTGCGAAACTNTTCGTGTGATCCATTCTCGATAAATCTGTCACTTTGACAGTACTGAACATCATTTTGACACCCCGTGTGCGAAACTATTTTTTTCTAACGTCATTAATATTGCGCTCAATTGTACGTTAAGATGCTAAATTTGTCTTCCATTTCGTCACTAAATTTATTAAGTAATAACAGACATCATCGCTCTAGACTNACGTTAAGATGCTAAATTTGTCTTCCATTTCGTCACTAAATTTATTAAGTAATAACAGACATCATCGCTCTAGACTTAAAATAACTTTGTTCCGCTATATGAGAGGAACTTTTTGCCGATTTGATGCATTGCTTATGCAATTTACTTCTCTAGGCCGGAGCCTATGCAATAAGATTTTTAAATCTGGTGTCCTTTTTTAATTGAAACAACTTCATTGAGAAACAGAAATTACACATTTCAGTGCTGCTTTGTTTCGCGTCTTGATGAGAACTTTTCAGTTTGTGACAAGCAGTCTTTAGTAGTGAAAATTAGGTGTCAAATATCTTCGTACCTCTAAGTGTACCAGAGTAACAGAGCTGACATTACATAATTTCAAGATGCGCCCGAAGTTNTCAAATATCTTCGTACCTCTAAGTGTACCAGAGTAACAGAGCTGACATTACATAATTTCAAGATGCGCCCGAAGTTCTATGAATATCATTTCCCTACAAAACATTCTGTAAAAAAATTCGTACTGTCGTTGTTTTGGTTAAAAATCTGAGTANCTATGAATATCATTTCCCTACAAAACATTCTGTAAAAAAATTCGTACTGTCGTTGTTTTGGTTAAAAATCTGAGTATCAAATTCGTAATTACTAGCAAACCCTTAAGGGGTCACCATGCATTAATATTGAATTCACGGTGAAAATATTTGGTATTGTTAATTTCCACTTTTTCTTCCTTCAGTGCAGCGGGTTCTACCTTAAAACAAGTTGCACATCTGTTTCCTTCTCCCCTCCCTTTCCTGAACTTTCTATGAGGTGATTTGGCCGGTAAAACATTCTTAAAGATAAACACTTCGTTTCTAAACAGTTTTGACTTGCGACGGTTTTCCTGCTTTCAGGGCAGATTGATGGTTCTGTTTGCTGGAAAGCTGGTACAAGTCGGTGGCCTGGTTACCAGTTCCTGTACTGCTTTTCTGTAGCATCCTGGCGACACGGAGGCTGTTATGAGATAAACCTGTTGCCACTTTCCTTTCCGTGTTCCACCCACGCCTCAGTTAGTGCACCGTATGTGATATTCACTCGGTGATGTTTCTGTCACCACAGTTCGCAGATACCCTACTACTCCGCGCTCTATTTTCAAGACATGTTAGATGTTTCCATATGGAACTCATTGTAAGAANTTCGCAGATACCCTACTACTCCGCGCTCTATTTTCAAGACATGTTAGATGTTTCCATATGGAACTCATTGTAAGAAGATATGTATACTCTAAATTTAAAAAAACACATGGAATATTTCAATGTAAATCTTTTTTAGGACAGAAAAATGAAAGTCGATATTTTGGTGCCCAATTATTAATTTGGTTATTGAAACATAAATGTTGTCATTGAAGAGTGTCAAAATCAGCGAAGAAATATTTAAGTAGCACTCTGCGTACGATATTTATTCTTCTGCAAAACATTTATTTAAATTATAGCGACAATTTTGTATAATTTCTGAACAAATTCCCGCGTTAAAATCCTACAGCGATCGCTTGAAATGATGAGAGTACGGAACACACTCGAGGCTTGCTTGTGCTTTCTTCCATCGCCGTCGCAACGCTTCCTTAACGCCGGGAGTGACCTTGGGGCGTTTAGTGTTGTTTAATAGGGATTCCCCTTAAGGGCGATGGACCCCAAAAATTAATAAATTGTTTTGTAGCAAATATTGTCCAACTTGTACACATTATGTGTGATGACATTTTCCTCGTATAAAAAAATATTACACACTATATTTTTTTTAATAATTTGAAGTCAAATTTAGTTTTTTTTTTTCTGTTTTGATGCAGCTATTATTACAAATACTAACTAAGATGCTTGAGTTGGGTTTACAAAAAAAAATTACGCGTTAAGAATTATGCAGTGACCGCGATTATCGCATACGGAAATTCTACGCCTTCTGGATTTACGATACACAATTCACCTGATAATTATTAATTCCCGCCGATGAAAACTTGCAACAAGCCTGTCATGCTTAATTTTGTTACTAGCCTAACCTCGTATAAAACAACTGTATTTAAGCAGATGATACTTTAAAGCTAACTTTTTTTTTTTTCAGAGAAACTTTTTTTTTGTGAACAAACAATAGTAAAGATGTCCACACACCCACCTTTTTAATGAGTTGAAAGTCGAGTTGGGAGATTTGGGCGGCTCTTAACTACGACGTCTTGAGAGCCGATGAGGGTGAGATGAGGTGAGAATGGAGCAGCGCCGGAATGCAGGTACGGGGGAATCGGGAGATCCCCGAGAAAACACGCCGTCCAGCAGCATAGCCTGGCACGATTTCCACTTGCGAAAATCCGGTAGTGGCCCCCACCTTTTTAATATTTTTGACGTGACAACGTCTTAAATTAGGTTGCGGCTGGGAGTCACTTATGAAAAAGTGTAACGCTCNATGAGGGTGAGATGAGGTGAGAATGGAGCAGCGCCGGAATGCAGGTACGGGGGAATCGGGAGATCCCCGAGAAAACCCGCCGTCCAGCAGCATAGCCCGGCACGATTTCCACTTGCGAAAATCCGGTAGTGGCCCCCACCTTTTTAATATTATTTTATACTCACATTACTGTAGATACCAGTTTCCCGCCAACACCACCTACTGCTCTGTTCTGATTGGTCGTCGCCTCACAAGTTCTAATTAAGATATAATATATAACTATTTTTGTTAATGCTTAAAGAAATCGAAACAACGCACACGACCTGCTAAGTTCCGTTGGAAACGTGCATAATACAACACACGTACTGTTCTTCTGTACACGTCATAACGCACGATGTAACGCTTAATTTTCACCCAGCTCTAGCCCCGAGACGCAAAATCTTCATCACGAATTCCATTCTCGTTAAAAATTTTCCTAATTGCTGTAATTTTTTTAATTTTCGATATTGAAATTGCACTTATATTGCCTATAATACCAACAATAATAATATCAGAAATATATCCATGAATAACAACAGCATTAACATTTATTATTGTATTAATTATAATAATATACCATTGATGAAATCAGGGGGCCCTAAATTGAGCTAAATGGGACTATAGTTAATAATAACATTTGTTTTGCATTCAAAAAGTATTGATAATCAATTTTTCTCAAATGAGAATCAATAATGCAATTAGTTTCGGCCTAAAGAGTGATAATATAACTATCCTTATTTAATTCATTGAAACCAAATAGAGGTAAATGATAAAATTGAAGTTAATATTCCAATTAAGGAAATATGGATGGTAAAATAATAGCTGCTAACTAATTATTATAACGGTTAAACTCCTTTTATATTTCTATTTATATAGTTTAAACAAAACATTACATTTTCATACTTAACACTTAGATTATGGTACGTCAGGGAGGAAATACGAAAATGATCGNGTTTAAACAAAACATTACATTTTCATACTTAACACTTAGATTATGGTACGTCAGGGAGGAAATACGAAAATGATCGCGCTGGTGTGTTGGGACAAAGACTGGAGATATAGATATATGGGTTCAGCGAACTCCGCAGTTCTCCGGCTGCAAGAGTCGATGCCCTGCTCGTCGTCTGCCGCAGCGGCGAGGGGCCAGTTTCTGTCGTGACTTGAGTCGTACGTGGCACACTCCTCCGTTAGTTGCGATGTTGTTATTGGCCCAGGGATCCCGGGGGGCNGTTTAAACAAAACATTACATTTTCATACTTAACACTTAGATTATGGTACGTCAGGGAGGAAATACGAAAATGATCGTGCTGGTGTGTTGGGACAAAGACTGGAGATATAGATATATGGGTTCAGCGAACTCCGCAGTTCTCCGGCTGCAAGAGTCGATGCCCTGCTCGTCGTCTGCCGCAGCGGCGAGGGGCCAGTTTCTATCGTGACTTGAGTCGTACGTGGCACACTCCTCCGTTAGTTGCGATGTTGTTATTGGCCCAGGGATCCCGGGGGGCGTGTCCGTAAACTGAAAACTCAAGTCGCGGTAAATATCTTGAAAGGGAATCCCCGGTAAGCAATATCAAACTCCTCAAGGTCACATCTCGCCAGAAGGAAGCGTTGCGAGGGTGGCTGGGAAAAAGGCGTGAACAAACTACGCGCTTGTTCTGTTTCCTCAGAATCTTTAACGGTGACGATTTTATATTAATACAGCAATCTTTCCAGGAAAGACGCATCATTGCCGCTGTAGTTGTTAACAGAGGTCTACTTCCAGCGATTTTCACTGACCTTGACACCTTCCAACGACCACATTTGTGCTTCAATAACGAAATTCATGAAAGGACAACAATATACCGACCTTTATTTCTGTCCAAGGAAAATATTTGCGTTGAAATATTCCATAGTTTTTTTTTTAAGATAAAAATAGTCACAACTGCTTACAACCATATGATGACTAGGGGGGGGGGGAGGCCCATTATCATTTTCCACGCTTTACACGTACGCCGTCCGGGCAGTCATTTCTCGGCTTTAAAAATCTCTTACATTCATATATACGCTATTCGCTGTTAGTTAGGTTCTTTTGGGATAAACCTTCGAGAAATGTCACTGCGCACATATGTGAACGGGCACGCTGATATCATTCGCCCAGTAAGGTTGGTAACGACCGAGGGAAAGTAGTTCCGTGTGTTAGATAAAAAATTGTTCCTTAAAGGATTTATTTTGCTTTCTGTTTCTGCCATTGCATGTAAATGTAAGATTTAAATTTTTTTGTAAAATATTTACTTTTCTAATAACTTTACAGGTTTATTTGACCGGCGCATGAATAGTAAAGGTCTCTGCAAATGTTAATTTTACATATGGTGGAAGAACACACAGAGCACATACAAGCATATTTTAAGCAGGGCCTCGAGAAGTGCTATGAGTTTACCGTGAACAGCCTATGAACTGGTAAGCAAGGATCATAAGGTTAAAAATCCGCCCCTTAAAAATAATCACAGTACTGCAAAAGAAGAGTGTAAATTGTTGAAAAGTATATCATCAGAAACAATTTTTCTCCCAATTCACAAAGTCTCATAAAAAATTATGATGTTGAATGTTAACTAAATCACAGAAATCTTGTCATGATTCTCTTAATTTTATCGACTATTGATGGTATGGCATTTTCGTCTTTAATTGTATGTGTTAGGCTTTGAATCGTAATTATTTTGGCGAGGATTCGGAGGAAAATTCGCCTTCAAAAATGAAAATTTTTAAAAATTTAGACGTTGCTTTTAGTGTGAGTGTGTAAAATTATACCTTTGCATTTGTAATATGGGATTTTTAATTGTATGTGTTATGCTTTGAATCACAATTATTTTGGCGAGAATTCGGAGGAAAATTCACCTTCAAAAAGGAAATTTTTAAAATATAGACGTTGCTTTTAGTGTGAGTGTGTAAAATTATATATTTGCATTGGTAATTTGCTGTTACTTTAACGACAGGCTCCCAGGTACAATTTGCGAGAGTAAATCATTTATGCTTTTTTTTTGTTTTCTGGGGG
>NQII01005638.1:66379-80930 GCA_002778355.1 Clitarchus hookeri | reverse complement strand
TACTGTTACACCGCCTCACTACCTCCTCCCCCCCGCCCAAATACAACTTGACCCCACACGCGACCTTGGCCACATCTGTGCCTCCCGAGGTGCGTTGGGGGTCCGGCTTTCGCCCGTTCAACCCCGCTGTGGTGTTCGAGGCGGGAGGATTGAGCCTTGCAGCCGTCTCGCGCCACGCACAACTCATTAAAAGATAGCATCAACACCGATAAAAAAATAATAACTGTCTGGAAAGTACGACTTACGTTGCACGTGACAGGAGAATGCGTGTGTTTCGTAACACTGTAAAGTATTCTCCTAAATTTTAATTGTCCTAAGTGTTTTAGAAAATCAGTTACAATTAGTCTATTTTTTAATTAAAATTTACGCGTACTTGCTTCAGAAAGTATATTAAAAAACATTAGCTCAAGTTGGGTAGTTATAATAATTACTGTGTGTTGTATGTAAAACATTTTTGGTACTAACGTTTAAAAAAAATAGTTTTAGTAATTGATTATAATATCACATTTATTTCAACTTTCGTGCCTCAACAATAAAAAACGAAATTTCTAGTTATATATCTTTTTCAGGGAAATTTTAAACTGGCTAAAATACAAATATCTAAAAAAATTATGTTTCCCAGATAGCTAATACAAACGTATGAAACAGAAATGGCTGCGTACGTGATTTGCGCAAACACCGCGGGCCTTTTGTGTACCACAAACACTTCTCACGGGAAAAGCCTTCAGCCGCTCACTTTTCCCTCGGATAATTCCTAAAGACGCGGAAGTTTGTAAGATTCCGCCATCGTTACCGAATGCGGGTGTTTTCTTAACGGCTTTCGATTTTCTCTCCAGCGCTGCTTTAGAATAACTTCCTTCCTCCTCTGTACGCCTGTCTTTCTCTTCGCTCCTCTAGGGTTCTCCCTCCCGTCGGGTGTATCCGTGCTGGCCTACTTTACCCAACTTCTAGTAGCATCTGGCTGAGTAACTCCTCCGGTTATTGACTTTCAATTAACACGCCCCGAGGGGGGGGGAACTGTTNGTAGTAGGGGGTGTAAGAGGGGGGGGGCAGCTGGGAGAGAAGAAAAAGCGGACCGAGTTAGCCAAGTTTCTAATAAGATATACTGGATTGCAGTCTCCTCAACAATTCACTCCATCAGCCTGACCCCGTTCCTTCCCCCACGGGCAAGCTACCACTCCTGGTCATTCATTACGTCTTCTTAACGCGATCGCAAAGTTGCTGAACATGCCGCTTTCTAATGCTCCCTGGCTCTATCCTGAAATACGTTCCTCTTCCCTCCCCCGCTATTTCGCGCAAGCCACGGATCTCTATCATTCCCGCCGTGAGATAACGATGATGTCTGTGAATTTTTATCCCTTACAGTTGCCCAATAAAAGTAAGCTATTGTAATTTTTTTTTCTTTGCTTTTTTTGCTATGATAACATGTTCAGGGGACCGACCGACGAGCTGATTTCCAAAACTATGTTAATAACCAGCGAATTTTAGTTTGCAGTGTACTTTCGAACCTTCTCGGTCCCTCTTGATTCTCCGAATGACTGGTAACACTGCTTACTACGTCAGCCTTATATGTAATGTGTAGGGGCAGTGATATTTCGCGAAAATATTTCGAGACAAGATACCGTCCAAAGCACTGTATGGTCGTCCAGCTTCTTTGATTGGCTGAAAAATGTTCTGGCCCGTTATAGCCGTTTGCGCACGAATCACGGAGGTTCAGTGTCGGAGTCACTTAGTCCTGAGTGGCTTGGTCAAAGACGGACAGGGCACCAGCAGCCAATGGAGGTATAACAACAGCTTAGGTGTGTATATAGTATTGAAGTCTACTATGTGCTCCGATTTTTACGCGAAAAGTCACTGGCCCTGGTAATGTGGATATCGAGCATGTCCTTCACGAATTTTTGATTAGTGGAAAAATTTTTGGTTGGTTAAAATTTTGGTTAGTCGACCGAAAAACTGTCGTCGGATTAAAAACGATCTGCGTGATATGCAAAAACTATTAGTTTTTATGATAAGATGATAAAATCTACCGCCAGATCAAAATTTTGTCATTCACTTCCCAAATAAATTTTATTTTGCTCACACGTTAAACGAGAAAGAAGTTTCCAGTAGTTGGTTAAAAACAAATACACATAAATTTCCCACTTTGTCCCCTGACAATGTTCCCGCGTCTTCAATAATACGAGAATTCCCGAGAGGGTTATTATTATTATTGTTTTTAGCTCGCTGGCTCAACTTTGTTCTGTAAAGTCGGTCCTGCTGGCATAAGCCGTCTGCAGAATAGAAAGTGGGTCACCAATGTCCCTGCCTATGTTTGCAAATGAACGTCTGTGTCATCACATTCGACAGCTGAATCAGTGAAATTCACTACATATCCAAATGGGAGCCTCGAACACGCGCCATGAAGACGCACGTGGCGGTTTTTACAGTAACAGAGCAACACGTTATGTGTTTCCTATTCAACAAATTGTCCTCTCCATTATTTGATTTACTTTCATAAACTACACGCATAATTTCATCTAAAAGCGTTACTGCCAAGCACTTGGAAAATATTTTCCAATCACCGTTCCAGTTGTCTGCTAGACGTGACGATGTTTCTCCTAGCTCTGCCGTGCATGTCCCGTTCAGGAAGTGCATGTCCCGTTCAGGAAGTGCATATCCCGTTCAGGAATTGCATATCCCGTTCTGGAAGTGCATATCCCGTTCTGGAAGTGCATATCCCGTCCTGGAAGTGCATATCCCGTTCTGGAAGTGCATATCCCGTCCTGGAAGTGCATATCCCGTTCAGGAATCGCATATCCTGTTCAGGAATCGCATATCCCGTTCAGGAAGTGCATATCCCGTTCAGGAATCGCATATCCCGTTCAGGAAGTGCATATCCCGTTCAGGAAGTGCATATCCCGTTCAGGAAGTGCATATCCCGTTCAGGAAGTGCATATCCCGTTCAGGAAGTGCATATCCCGTTCTGGAAGTGCATATCCCGTTCTGGTAGTGCATATCCCGTTCAGGAATCGCATATCCCGTTCAGGAAGTGCATATCCCGTTCAGGAAGTGCATGCTTTCCGCGCTGCAAAATAACGGCGAACGAGGTGCTTATGAGTTCTCTGATTACAATCTTAACAACTTACGTCGAGATGCGTCACGAACTTCTATAAAACGTCTCGTTGAATACCGGAACCAACTTGGCTCTCTAACTGTACGGCGTGAGTTCGATTCTCTACGAGGCAAAAATAGTATTAAGAGGCTTCCCAAGTTAACAGTTTTACAAGCGCCTCAAGGTTACGTCCGAATACACGGCAGCATTGCTACGGCGATGGCAAACAGCATGAACTCGCTTAACCTCTGTTGTTTCCTCAGAATGTTCAGCTGTGACCATAGGGTTTTAATACAGCAATGTGTTCAAAAAAGATACAGCATTGTGGCTACAGTTTAAAACACTGTTTTACATAAGAATAAATATCGTAAACAGTTGGCTACCTAAGGCGACTTTTCAATAACGAAATTTATAAACTGGCAACAAGATATCGACTTTCATTTCTGTCCTGAAAAATAATTTGCAATAAAACGTTTCGTGGTTTTTTTTTTTTTTTAATTAGAATAAACACAACTACTTCCAAATATAGGCGTATGACAACTAGGGAAGCCTTCTAACCAGGGTAAATGCGCTTGCGAGAACTGTACGGTTAACGCAGCGTATATCATCCCGCGTCGACGAGAGTGCAGCGAATTGCCCTGCGTCACGACGCTCTGCGCCTATTCGCGTGCAAGAGACGACGATAACAACAACAATTCTCTCTGGCGGTGTGGCCTCGGACGTCACTAGTCTTCCGGTCGCGTCCTTCGAGCACGCACGAACGGAACAATGTAACGCCTTCCGTGGAGTGCGAGTTGCAGCCGGTGACCGTTTCACGTACAACACACGCGAGCAGCGTCACTGTGGCAGGTATTTCCAAACCATTCTTAGCCCGTTCAGTCCCGAATTAATTTTCCAGCTCAAGTGTTGCAGTCGCTTTATTTATTTGTTTTTTTTTGTGTGAGCTGTGCTTTTGTCGAAGCGTGCTTCTGGCAACCAATGAACAACGCGGTGCGTGTTCGCTGATGCCAGCATTAACCACTCACAGATGAGAGGTGCAGAATAATAATAATGGCGTGTGGGGAGTGCACCCAGGGCAAGGCAACACCCTCCGAGTGACGGTCTTTCCAGCTGGGACCCGTAGGTGACCGTCAGCCCCGGGCATGACAGAAATGAGACCCTAGAATGGAGCGGCGCAGGAATGCAAGGGCGGGGGAAACGGGAGTNACGGTTTGCGCCGAGATATTCTCTGCGCTGCAACGCAAAGTTTCCTAGCAAAAATTTTTGAAACATTTACGTGCGTGTCCCCTAATAAACAACATCTCGAGTATATGGAGTATCGTGTAGTACGGCTATTGACAATTCCAGCAGATTCACGGAAACCATCGAACCTAAGACACGCGTTCGTGCGGACTTTTCGTTTCGTTTTTAGTGGTACTATTACTCTCCCTCCGGTTACAGCCCACATAAATCGACACATCCTGTTCGTATCGTGTGCAAGCACTTGTATGTATGACGTAAACACACGCATGCACGCATCGCATGTTAACTACGCTGTTTTTTTATATAAAACAATTCACAACACTGGAAGCAAAATTAATTTACGGAAATCGGAAATATTTTCCAATTTCTATTGTAGATATTTTTTTTTGACAAATTATTGCACAATGCAACACAGCTGAATGTGTGATAAAAACAGAGAATCTTTAATATTAAAATTAATTCCCTCTCAGCATAGATAAGCGAAATATTTTTTGTCTCGTCGACAGCATACTGAACAAATTCAATTTTTGAAGCTACATAATATTGTAATTGAATTTTATCTCTATCTGGTTATACGGTGTGAGGCTGAACATGGGTATCACATTTTTTTTCTTATGTTTATTTGCATTATTCTTGGTCAGTTACAGCACTGTCTGCTAATTTGCGTATTCACAAAACAAAATATCAGCACGCATATTCCCAGCGACGTGACTGTCAGATTGATTAATTTGATACTGTATTTTTAATGACAGCCATTGTTGATGTGTGCGTCGCTGACATATTGAAAAATCTCTCTCAGCGAAATGGTTTTTATCTACTGAACAATGAATTATTGCGCATCTCAAATAAGCACAGCGTCCGCGAATCTGCTTTTGCAAACGAAAACACCACGAATTAAAAATTATGCACGTGATAACGTTTGAGGTAGTTCTCGGATCAGGTAATGTTGATTTTGATATGATACCCTTATCAGATAGTTTTAATAATCATAACTCAATAGTAAAATTAATGCGCGAGCGCGCTTTGTATTAATTACAAATAACTATAATAGTGGTTTTTGCGCTATTATTTTCTATAGGAGTGAGAGAAGATAACACCGCAGAAAGATAAGGATGTAAGTTTTAAGTACCAGTCGCAAAAATATGTGTACATATAACATATAATATACATACAATATATTTTTCCAACAATAAACGTGCTTGTGCATATCGCTATGTATAATATATCCTTGCATTTGAAGACGTCTGTTGCATAAACATTCGCTAGCTTATGTGTGTGTCGAGCATTGGTTATTTTTTTTTTTATATTACCCGCGCAAAATTTTTTTGAATTATTATAAATGTTTATTGTGTATGTTTCCTCATTTATAAACTTCCGGGTAAAAGAAAATTAAGGTCTGAAACCACGGGCGCAGTGGAACTATATCATAATCGTTAGTTTCGTACAACGTTTAAACGTTTTCGTAAGTGCCATGCTAATTACTCAGTTGAACAATTTTACGTCAGCTGTAGTAACGAAACACTACATCACGTATTTTTTTGGCGTATCTACGATGCATTCCAATCTCTAAGTTTTTTTTAGCTTATTTTGGTTATTTTATAGTCTTGAATAAAATGTATAAAACCTTTTTTTACGTCTCAACCGAGCTTTTAACACCCGGACAAAAATAGCAGATTTTATTGGCACTTTCAACACTAGACGCTGCTGTTCTGGTATTTCTTCTTAAGTGCGCAGAATTATTCCTTACACTTTGCGCGTTAATGTTCTCATACATGTACAGGATATTTCATTACATTTTTTAATGATTTTTACCGCTAAATATGGCAAATTTCCGTTTTCATTAATGCGACTAGTCGAGATATTTATTGCTTGGAAACTATCAGTTTCGCCCTGCATAGCTGACGTGCCCAACTTATATTATGAGAACATCGCCGTCATTCGTCACCCGATATCCACGCTCGCAGTTTTTGCCATCGTCATGCAGGTCGGCTGTTGTTTACTGACGGCAATTGCGTTGTCAATATTAGTTTTAGTGTTGGCACAGTCTTCCGTTTGGAGTGGCGAACACAAGAAAAAGAAGAATTCCAAGCACGAGGAAGTAAAACCCGATGCTCGGCGGGTCAAGAATTGCCTCGAGGCGAATGTATTTCGCGTTCCTGTGCGGTGAAAGCGAGCTCGCGACCTTTACTTCTTCGTCAAACGTTCGCCGGGTTGGACGGCGGGGCTCGCTTTAGGTGATGGATGTCTTGCCGAGAAAGTTGGGTAAAGCGCCGACACACTTGAATATATAATCTCCTGCTATCAAATCACACTACCTATGGTAAATCAAATATTTGAACCTAGGGAATTTGTATACAGCGTACGTAAATTGTGAACACTGTTGCTTATGTGTGCATATATACAGGATGATTCTAAAATCACGGGACAAACATTTAGGGGTGTGGTAGAGCTCACTAAAACAAACCATTATTGTATAGGAATATATGGGCGGGAGTGACGCGTTGAGGCACAAACACAAAAAATAACACATGAAATGCAACACAGTGTTTATTTACAACGTCGCCGCTAAATGCCTTTTTATCGAGTCTCAATTTGTTACTATGGGGGCATTTGAAAGCCCTCATTTACGAGACTCCAGTTGATTCCAATGAAGACCTCGTCGCTCGACTATCCTGTGCGGCTGCACGCGTGCGTGAAATACCCGGCGTATTTGAATCTGTTCGCCAATCACTCCACCGACGCTACCAAGCTTGCATTACTGTCGGTGATAGCAATTTTGAGTAATTATTATAAACATTGTTGTAAAAAGGCATTTAGCGGCGACGTAAATAAACAATGTGTTGCATTTCATGTGTTATTTTTGTGTTTGTGCCTCAACGCGTCACTCCCGCCCATATATTCCTATACAATAATTGTTTGTTTTAGTGAGCTCTACCACCCCTCAATGTTTGTCCCGTGATTTTAGAATCATCCTGTATATATGCTTATGTGTGCATGTGTATATATATATGTGTGTGTGCGTGTATATATGTATATATAGACAAATACACACATAACTGTCCAGAGACCGTCACAGCCGTAAAAAGTCTAGGTGTAACTCGTCGTAAATTTTAAGAGGCAGACGTTTTACGTTCCAAGTCTGAAACGACGGTTCTCTGACATTGCCGTCCATTTTGTTAGAGAGCTCCATCATCACGCGGTAACATAGTAGTTTTGTGCACTAAAATAAATTGCCTGGCGGTGTCTTTGGTGCAGCGACATCAAAATGATTGTAAAATGCAGTCGCATTTTCATTTACCGACAAGTGAATTACAGCACGGCAAACAACTAGTAACCAGCAGCAGTAGAATACACTGTTTTGAGGTAAAAAAAAATTACAGCTTTTTTTTATATCACACTTTNAACTAGTAACCAGCAGCAGTAGAATACACTGTTTTGAGGTAAAAAAAAATTACAGCTTTTTTTTATATCACACTTTTAGTATGATCTAGAAACGTATAGGGCAATTTATTGCGTATTGCGTGTGTTTGCGGTAGTATGAATATTTATGTCAATTTACATGCCTTCTGTTATTAACGAGATTTACGATGCGGATATCTGTGATGACCGGNAACTAGTAACCAGCAGCAGTAGAATACACTGTTTTGAGGTAAAAAAAAATTACAGCTTTTTTTTATATCACACTTTCAGTATGATCTAGAAACGTATAGGGCAATTTATTGCGTATTGCGTGTGTTTGCGGTGGTATGAATATTTATGTCAATTTACATGCCTTCTGTTATTAACGAGATTTACGATGCGGATATCTGTGATGACCGGNAGTATGAATATTTATGTCAATTTACATGCCTTCTGTTATTAACGAGATTTACGATGCGGATATCTGTGATGACCGGGATCGATAATTGCGATATGACGCCATCGATTTTCGCTGCGTTATGGAAGCGGCGTATCACGTCGGTATCGATGCTGTTATCGTGCATCGAAACGATATTGCGAGGTGGACAAGTCCACAGCCCTATTTGACAGCCATCAGTTCGCGGCGTGACCGGTTGGGAGTTGGCGGTATGTCTGACCACCAGCGATAAAACTCGATTGCCAGTCGACAAGTAGCGCGGGATCTAACGGCGCCGACTCGTCGCGTTCAGCGGAATCCACATTTGTGAGCTGCAGCCCTTAGAGCGCTGCTGGTTCAGCTGAACGCTACTTTCCTTTTGATAACTAGCAGCTGCTGCAAACTGCATTGTTAGAAATCCTAGTTCCATGTAGCTAGCGGTGTTCTCGGAAATATGTCGCCGCAATTAAAATGAGTTATAGGGAATTCTTGAGTTTATGGATTGTGCAAAGAAACCCGCGCTGACTGGAAATTTTAATGGCAACGTTACTGCTTTTCGTTTAAAAAAAAAAAAAAAAAAAAAAAAAAAAATTTTTTAAANGAATGGACGCATAATACAGGTGGCAAGCTTGCACCCATTTCATACCGTCCAGAAATTAAGTTTTTAATAAGGCGTTTTTTTTCTAACTGCAGCATCCATGCGTTCGATAAAGAACCTTTAATTTGAGATTTATTAGTTGGCTATTTACCAGACATCGTTGTGGTAAACTGGCTGGCAATACTAAACACTCGCGCAGATCACGCAGAGAAATAATTTAACATATTAAAATGTTATTGAAGTGTTTACGAAATAAGTATTCTTATAATCATCAACAGTTCTGAAGTAACAAATACAAAATGATGGTGTCATCACACTAGCTGGATAGGGCCAGTGACTTTTCGCGTAAAAATCTTAGCACACAGTAGACTTCAATACTATATACACACCTCAGCTGTTGTTACACCTCCATTGGCTGCTGGTGCCGTGTCCGTCTTTGACCAAGCCACTCAGGACTAAGTAACTCCGACACTGAACATTCGTGATTCGTGCGCAAACGGTTAACACGGGCCACAATATTTTTTAACCAATCAAAAAAGATGGACGACCCTATAGTGCTCTGGACTGCCCTTATAGATGGATAATGATTCAGCACACTTGAAAATGGCGCTGAGGAGATGTCGTTTGTAACACTCAATGTGGGATTTTTGTTGTGATATTCACCGTCGATGACACTACTGTGTTTTGTCATTNGATGTCGTTTGTAACACTCAATGTGGGATTTTTGTTGTGATATTCACCGTCGATGACACTACTGTGTTTTGTCATTTTATCTCTAACGTAAATATTGTAGTAGTGGCTTTCGCGGCAATTCCATTTAACTACGAGTTTCAGTAAGCTTTAACGTGTCATTTCATTTAGGTGATACACACGAGAGTTTTAACTTGCACGCGTGGTTCTGCATATGCGCAAGGCACATTCTGGACGTCCTTTATAAACGACGAAATAAAGAACGTTCTAACGTTCTACTCGCTAATATTTCTCCCCTAACTACGGATCCGTGTTAATGCGAGCCCCTGTTGTAATTCACGGCCATGAATAACCCCGGACGTGTGGAACCATCTGTGGAACTACACAGTTCGACGGCAATTTAGCTCGATGATTCTCTCTCTTCTCTCTTCTTTATTNTGTGGAACCATCTGTGGAACTACACAGTTCGACGGCAATTTAGCTCGATGATTCTCTCTCTTCTCTCTTCTTTATTATTATGAAACATCTCTCTGATCGTCCGTGCCTTTTCTTCCAGCGGAGTGATTTGTGTTACGGGTTTGTAACATCATTCTTTCTCCGATCCGAAAGTTGCGGAGGGGGCGGTGGCCACATTAATATCGGCAGGTTGCGTCGAACGCCCGAGGGTCGGAACGAGACAGGTACACGCGTGTTCCTATGCTTATTATTCATTCCGCCTGCGTGCGCCACATATACTTATGCTTCCCATGCCCGAGGGGGGGGGATGGGGGTGCAATGAATTTTAATAGCGGCATTACCTTTCCGGAGCATATACTCACGCCCGTGGAGAGGGGGCCTTAAAAGGCGTGTTCTTTTTTTTGTTTTTTCGGTCGTGAAAGGAAATTTTAAAAACACACACACAATTAAGTTTTATGTTCCTCCTGCTCCAGAATCAAAAAATATCCCGAGGAATTTTAATTTTTTTATGAAATGGGACGGTTAATATTGCTCGTGATTAGGTCAGTGGCCGTGATGTTAGTAAACTTGAGGTTTGATACCAAATACAAGTTAGGAACATTTTATGATGAGGAATCCTTGTCAAGCGAGAAGAAAAAAAATTATAATAACCTTCCCCATTCCATCGAGGCGTAACGTCTTATTGATAGCGAGGTCATTAGAGGCGGAGCAAGTTGCTCACAGAAGGAGGAACGGGGAAGGAATCGGCCATGGTCTTTATTAAGGGTAGTTACTAAGTGGTTAGACTGCTCGCCTCCCACCAAGGCGAACTGGATTCAACCCCCGGATTTTCGCAACTGGGAATCGTGCCGGACGATACCGCTGGTCGGCGGGTTTTCTCGGAGATCTTCTGTTTCCCCGCCCTTGCATTCCGGCGCCGCTCCGTTCTCACCTCATTTCGCCCTCATCGGCTCTCAAGACCTCGTTGTTAAGAGCCCGCTCGAATCTCTAAACTCAACTCAATCCAACTTTACTAAGGAACCATCGCATCATTTACCTGGTGTGATTTCGGAAACCCGTGCAAAGCCGAAATCAAGATGGCCGGACTGGAATTCGAACCCAGGCCCTTCCGAATGCGTACCCGAATGTTTACCTCTGTGCCAACTCGCTCGGTTTTCGTAGATGAGAATGTATTCGACGTGAATGAACGTTGTCGCTGATACGATATTCCATCGGATGTCAATTTATGCATGGTAACTTTTAACTAGATGGAAAACTTTTCTAAGGCCGCTGTTACGCGGTTACAGAACCAGTCCACTGCAAACGTGTTTTAGAGCTGTGTGCACGGTTACACCGGCTCTGAAGTTGATCCGATCGCAGTCACTTCCTGCTCAAAGTAAGCTGCTTGTGTAAGTACATCAGAACGACCTTGATTTTGCTTGCGCTATGACTTACTGATTTGAAGCAAGCTAACTATGTTACCGAAAAGCTGAAATTGGCGGGGTTTCTGTATTCGTCGGAAATAATAAAAAAGCCAGGTCAAATATAGCTATTTTACTTCGTACCACTAAAATTCAAGTAAGGTTAGTTGTATTAAGATTTAAAAGCACTCCACATTAATAACTATTAGAAGCGATTGCGACTACATGATAGTCCTTCCGTGGTATCATCAAACTTTTTGAAACAGACCTTTGAAAAATCACCANGAAGCGATTGCGACTACATGATAGTCCTTCCGTGGTATCATCAAACTTTTTGAAACAGACCTTTGAAAAATCACCAGGTATGATGTGTGTGGTTCTTTCCTAAATATGTAGCATATCGAAGGAATTTCATACTTCTGTTAACGTAGAAGTATATTATTTTTGGTTAAATTAATGTTTTACTTATATTTTATTTGTAAATTACGNTATACTTCTGTTAACGTAGAAGTATATTATTTTTGGTTAAATTAATGTTTTACTTATATTTTATTTGTAAATTACGATATTTTATTTATAATTAATATGAATGAAAACAGAGAGAAAATAGAAGTGTTGGCAATCCCTAGTTAGTATTTCTCATACAAAATATTATCCTTCTGAGTGCGCACAAATCTGGTGCCCTGTCCCTTCGATGTAATTTCCTAGATTTAGTTAAGCTTTTTTTGCATGAGGCGGACCAATATCCTGAAAGTAGAACTTTAGCAGGGGCTTCAGAAAAGTTGGTACAAACCATGAATGTACTATCATTATGGTGGACGTATTTTTTAGTCCCCCCCCNCCCCCCCCCCTTCCCATTTAGTTGCAGAGTTTTAACCTTGCGATCGTGTTCACTTCGGTAACTATTTAATTTAACATTTTTTTTTAAATATAATTGCTTTGACTTATTTATATTAACAAACTTGCCAGAAAGGCGAATCGGCATGAACAACTTAATTAAAATAAGCTAAATATTTTTTCCCGTGTGGTTACCTTGCACAAGGCTGTGCGATATGGCGATATATCGATCACGAAACAATATTTCTGAAATATCGCAATATTAGCGAGGTTGGCGATATGCGACATCAGTGTGGCCGATATTTGCTATATATCGCCGTAAATTTTTATAATACTCTCTGGGAGAGCGATATATCGCACCGATACTGATATGGCCTACACGTTGAAAAGTGTTTAATGGAAGAACCACAATAGAAGTTATGGACACATTAAAAAAAAAAAAACAATTACATTATGATGTGTATCATTCTGGTTTTGAAAAGGAAATTTTCAGCCAGAACACACAGAAGAAAGCAAGACATCAATTTTTACCCCTGATGATGGCAATGCTCAAGAATGGATAACGTCTGTTGATGTTACAATTATTCGAATAAATGTATTAGATGGTAGTGCTATTCGATTATCCACATCTAGTAGTCGTAATTCATTAATATTTTCTTTATTTGTTATACATGAATCAAATTCAGTATTATTTAAATCTGAATATTCGTAAGTTCAATATCATTGATGACCTACTGTACTACTTACACGTGCACCATAATCTCCGGACTCCATCGCCAAGTGAAAGCCTCGACGGGGAGATACTTCTCGTTTTCTCTCGTGGGAATCATCTTTCGAGTCGCGACTCCAGCCACTCTCGTCCACGTCTCTGCAGAAGGGCTGCGTGGTCCAGTGTGTCGCGCTTTCATTGCTCCTCTGTCGCCGGCGCAGGTTTATTTTCATCCTGCAGGTCCGCGACTCTTATTGCGTCCGGGGTCCGTCCGCTGGTCCCCGCCTCGCTACACGCCCGGTGCATTTCCGTGTGAGTGTTTTAACGTGTTCTGTTTAGCAGCCTTTGCGGTAGGTCGTCCTCGGGTCCAGCGCGCGACCTGCGGCCTCTTTTGGAGAGCCCCCGTGAACCTTCTCAGCACGGTTCATGCAGAATTAACGTCCCTCGACCCTAACTCTCGAACAAGCTTCAGAGCTCGCGGGAAAACCAAACGCTAGAAGCCTGCATTAGCATAATAAGTACGTGAATTCCTAAACCGCACTCTTTACCCAGTGAGTGTAATTTGAACCGCGCGCTTTACGCCTGTCTTCTTTTCTTTCATCTCGGCCAAGTTTAAGGCGGATGCCGGCTGGCAGCTGAGAAATTTAAATAGGAAATCCCACGTCAAAGAAATTTCCCCATCAGTGCCTTGATTTTAAAGGCAGGCGTTTCAAACAAAATGTATTCTTTCACGAATTTTTTCAGTAGAAGATCCCTACGAGCGTATATTTCCAATGTAGATAGGCAGGATGTACTTTTCCGAGAAACATAAATTTTAAAAACTCCTTGCAAACAGGCTATACATGTTATGTAAACATCTCCGCCTGTAGGCAGCTTCTCATGAACGATTCGTGAAGAATATATTTTCTTTGAAACGACTATCTTTAAAAAGTAACGCAATTGGGGCGAAATTTCCCTAACGCGAGATTTCCTATTTGAATTTCGCAGCAGGCAGCCGGTAGAGAGTGCCCTTAAGCAAGACGTTTACAAATGACACCTACAAACTACGGCGAGTGATGGCTCCGCAAAAAAAAAAGAAGACGAAATGTATATGTATGGCATAAGGCTTAATGCATTTCCTAAGGATGGTACGTGTCCTTGAAACGGAGATAATAAGACTGCTTTACTGCGAGTGGCGTGGTCAATAATTTACTTGGAACTCTTCATGGCACGACAGCAAACGAAGATACACATCCGCAGCAAATACTCCATAATAGTGGATCATGGGGATAAGGGAGGCTCCTACCCTAACCCCGTTGCTGCTTGAAATTTCGCTATGCCAATATACAGTTGAATATATATGACAGACAGATAGAGAGAGACATGAAAAATTCGAGAGTTCAATGACCTGCAGGCTAGACTCTACAATTTTATGTACAAATATGTAAATATCAACAGCGCATTGGTTGTCTGCTGTCACAGTGGAAGGCGACGATTGGACGCCGTTCTGGAGGAGATGTCAAACATCGTGTGAACCAATGGCTTAAGTTATATAAACGCACGTGTTTTGAATTCTAGTTTGTCCCGAAATGAATCCGCGAATTCTTCAGGTCTCTAATGATAGATAATAAGTAAGCAATAGGAAAAAGGGTGTCTTGTGTTATTATGTTGCACTGCAAAGTTTTCGATAAATAAATGCATAATGTTAACCCCC
>NQII01005638.1:47091-66309 GCA_002778355.1 Clitarchus hookeri | reverse complement strand
TTTTTTTTTTTTTTTTTTTGTGGAAGGATAGACAGGTGGTGTCCGTTGACTCTTAATTAGGCCACGAGATATATACTTCCAGCTGCTATCAATCATAAACTAGTCGCGCTAACTAGCCTTCCCACAATTGTAATTATATTGTTTTCAATTTTATGAACAGCTGCAAAATTATTTTAAAAGTTTTTAATGTGACTGAAAAATTTAGGCTTATTAACCAGGAGAGATTTTTTTCACAGGGTCAGATTACTTTGGTGTTTATTGATCAGGTGCGAAATTATATAAACTTACTAGGCAAGAAAAATGTTTAAAAGGGAACTACGTAAAATGGTTTTATTGTACTGTGTACTATAAGCATATTTTTAATTTTTATTTGATAAAATATTAAACTTTGTGAAAATTTTTATTAGCATTACTTTCTTGAATTAACTCTTACACATACACCATAATGAATAATCTTAGGCAATCCAATGTAAAATTAAACGAACGTGTAAGCGGCCAGGTCTAAAACGAGAGTATACGCGGTTCATGGTAAACTGAGCACTTTTGAAAGCCCTGCTTAAGATCTACTTCTATTCACATTCATTCATGCGTTGGTCAAGTGAGACTGTGAAATAATTAGAAAATTAAATATTTTAAAATTTCACTAATTCTTACGCTAATGTCATTAAAAATTACAGAAAGACAGAGAAGTTTTTCCAATATTCACAAATGTTTACCTTATACTTTTAATTCAACGCTAAGATGTAGAACTACTTCCTTTACGTTGTTGCCAACTTTACTGGTCGCATGCCAGTCAGTCTGCCCGTTAAAATATAACGCAGTGACATTTTTCAAAGGTTGATTTCAAAAGTGCTCACTTTACTGTGAACAGCCTTTACTTACAAAATACAGAAGTGAAGCAGACGCTTATACCGCGAACTCCTGCCGCACACGCCAGAGCAATGTGACGTCACTGGCCAGCGCCGTTCGCCCAATCAACGCCCGGTAACATGCTCGCCATCCGGCAGCCCAGCCAATGGGGAGGAACCTCGCGGAGCACGGCAGTAGCCGATCAGACACAACGCCCTATCTTCCAGAGTGTCGCACGGCCGATCAGATGACGGGCGCGCCCGCATCAGAGGAACCGTCACGCCGTGTTTCGTTTCTGCGTGCTTCTCTACTCTGTGTCCGAGCAGGCAATTTCTCCCGTGTCGTGAACTGCGCCAACTGTTAGGTCACAGCTTCCAGGCGAGCGCTGTTGCAGCGCGCGCCGTTGTCTTGACGTCTCAGCGAGGCGTTCTCGAAGTGAGCTCCTTTCATTACTCACGTGGAGAGGCTGCGATCACTTTTTACTCCTTAGAATAATCCTTTCTTCGCCACACTCCTCACAGCCACGTCAACTCTACCTGGAGATGTGGCATACGAGAGCGTAATAACTAGGGGCAGCGATATTTCGCGAAAAGATTTCGAGACGAGATACAATCAAAAGCACTGTAGGGTCGGCCAGCTTCTTTGATTGGCTAAAAAATGTTCTGTCCCGTGTTAACCGCTTGCGCATGAATCACGGAGGTTCAGTGTCGGAGTTACTTAGTCCTGAGTGGCTTGGTCAAAGACGGACACGGCACCAGCAGCCAATGGAGGTATTAACAACAGCTGAGGTGTGTGTATATAGTATAGAAGTCTACTGTGTGTTCCGATTTTTACGAGAAAAGTCACTGGCCCTAGTAACAACTTGACAGAAAAATACAAATAACTATTATTTTCAATTGGACGCATCGTGATGGGGAGAAGAATTAAGAGGTTTTATCGCAGTAGATGCGCTTTGAAAGTGTACTTAGATTTCGCCCACGGTTGATCAGTCGAAAAGAAATAATTTCACTTGCGAGGTTTTAGAAGTATAACACATATCTTAGTGGTTTGTTGTTGCGGGCAGTTCATGCGAACGTTATACAATGCAGAGCATCCCAACTTGCTCTCACCGCTGGATGTATTCTCACGCCCTAGTTGACTAGTAAAATACCAGTTGTACTTGCATTTCCCAGCAAGAGAAAACTTTATTTTTTTTTGCAGTAAAGTAAGTTTTATTACAATGTCTTATTTGTTTATTATTTTACTGACGTAACGTTCCTCCCCTTGCCGTAAGTACTATGAATGCATTAGTATTAAAACGGAGTTAAACATATTTTAACTGTAGCAAGTTATATGAAATTTATATTTTTAAAACTTATATTATGTGGTTTACTTTATTTGCGATGGAATAAGAAATTGTTTTTTTCTGACATAATTTGTTTAATTCTATGCAGGGTTTCTTTCCTCCTGATACAAAAACACTGAAATTGTAATGTTGGAGTGTACTTTAGTGATCTACTTTCATTCTAAACAGGTGAGGGAAGGGAAAATAGTTATTTATAAATACTTGAGTTTATCTGTTGAACGCTTGCGGTTTTTAGAATCAGTTCGGTATGCACACAGAAGACCAAAATCGTTGTACCTCATCGTTAAAGGTGTTTACGCAAAACAACTAAGCAGTAAGCGTTAAGCAGTAGGCTCCCGAAATTCAACTTACACTTACTGCGTAAGATCGAACAATAGATACGCATCTTAGTGTGCACTGTATTCGATCGAAACGGAAACTGTATTTATGTTCTCAGAGGTGAATTTTTATCGAAGCAGGTTAGTTAAATTAATATTTCTTTGCGTAATTTAAAATATAAATTTTAAAACATGTTTATATAAATGTATGCTTTTCGGTGGTTGGCTGAACTTAAGACCTCCAGAATATTTCCACTGCCGTAAGCAGTAGCAAAGCAACTCCATTGTGTTGTACTAGGTTTGAGACAGTGTGCTGAAAAAAAAAAGTCTACTTCTTACTGCTTACTAAGTAAACCCCTTTACAGTCTGTCCAACGAACGACTGCACCTTATCGACGTCCTGTTTACAGTTAGCATAAACACACTCAGCTGACCAGTACACCGTCAGAAAATATTCTCTCATGCAAACGACTGTGCAAGAGACTATTTTCAGAGGCGTCGAAAAAGTGCACTCGTTCGTGGGAGACAAACTAGTTAGTCTGTGTTTAAAAGCGGCTGTAATTGTTTCTGTTTCGTGGGTGGTGACGGGGATGATTTTATTTGCGCGATATGGGATCCGTTAGCATGCAAACGAGAAAGAGGAATGGCGGAAGTGGAGAGGCGAGTGTGTACGTGCGGAGAGATAATTGCGGGCAGGAGCATGTCGGGCGGTTGGCGGCGCGCGCGTGGTTTAGCAGGGATTTTGCGGTCTCGGGGGTTGGCAGCCCTGCGGTTGTTTGGGAGGCTAGTCACGTGGGCCGCGCGCCGCGGGTGGTATGGGGGAAAGGGGGGACAACTTCCCTACCCTCCCATCATCAGTGCTCCGACCGACACCGCCGCAGCTGTTTTCTCTCTCACCTCCCCGGCAATTGTTCCACTTGCCACGTTCGGCCCCGACGCAGCATGATTTCAACACTCTACTTAATAGCCAGCTCGCTTCTCATTCCGTTCTGTACTCTATGCAACTCTCCCGCCGGATGCATGCCCTGATAGAAAAAAAGAAACTTGCGTCAGTAATGTTGTCTTTTGGGACTGTACAATCTTTCCTGTAGAAAACCGTGTCCTCTACAAACTTCAGAGTTTCTTCCCGTTAAATTTAAATATGCATGCGCCTTAGTGCCCTCGTGAGGAACGTTGCTAGATAGAAATAAATTAAAAAAAAAAATCAAGTTAGAATGAGTGAGTTAAGAGATTTGGGTGGTTCTTAACATCGATGTCTTGAGAATAGATTAGGTGAGTATGGAGCAGTGCCGGAATTGAAGGACGGGGAAACGGGAGATCCCCTGAGAAAACCCCGCCGACCAGCGGCATCATCCGGCACGATTCCCACATGCGAAAATCCGAGAGTGACCCGGCCGGATAAAGTTTAGAAAATATCCATGACAGCCAAGAGTTCATACAATACTTACAAATATTCTCATTATAAGGCTAGGCGTCAACCCTTGTACAGAAATTCTTCGTTTTCGCGTCATAATTTCGGATTCATAGTAACTACAGACAATGTACGATTATAGAAAATTTACATTTTACGAGTTGTTTAATATTGTTGTCCGTAATTTTAATTGCGTGTTATCTGCTTGTAAAAAGTCGAGAACTTATTTTTATATGTTATCGAATTTTTACAACAAGAATATAACACCCGATTAAAATTACGCACAGAAATATTAAACATTTCGTAAAATATAAATTTTTCTATTACCGCACATTGTCAGTAGTCACTCTGAATCCAAAATTATGACGCAAAAACGAAGAATTTCAGCACGAGGGATGATGCCAAGCCTTAAGGCGGTCGCCCGTCTAGCGCTGCAACAGCGTTGCAAAATAGTTTTGAGTACACGTTTTCCCATGAAACGATGTATTGCGCGTCCAACGTGCTGATCTCCGACAAGAACGCAACGCCATTTCTGAGCACGATAACGTATCTAAAACCGGCCTTTTCTTAGCACAATATCTGGAAACGCACGCGACAGACACGCGCACAAATACTCACGGGCCCTGCGTTGAACCGTAACACAGACTTTCCGCCAGAAAAACGACGGGGTCGCCGCTTGAAGTCTCGTAGGTGTACGCAGAGCACGACGAGACCACTGCACGCCAGTTCAAGAGCCGTGCGTGTAGAGACTATGGCGCACTTGCAGCGCGTGCCACTGTAGCCCTTACAGCTCCCGTGCTTCTGGGCCTCAAACACGAAGAATTCTCCAGATAGACGGGGCCCTTAATGTGGTTTCTGTCAGTAATCTTGGATTACGTGTTTAATCTAGAAATAAACTGAGACATGTCATACAATCTTGTTTCTACTCCATCGTTATTTACGGCCACGGTCGTTAGTAAGAACCTTGACCTTTGAAAGATACGTCGACCGAACGGATGCAGGTTTACGGCGGGTCATTGACGTGTCTCCAAAGAAAAAAAAGTGTTCATGTCGGAACAGTGGTTACGGATACCCGATCGTGAACCTCAGATGTCTCCGTACACATTCCGATCTAGTAGAGTCACGTGAAGTTTACTGAAACGTAAGCTTTTTTTTTTTTAATGCAGTGTACTATGTAAGATAACATAAGAGCGATTATAGGTGAAGAATGGCGACAGTTGCAACAGAAAGCATCGTCACGTAACACGTCTCGTCTGAAATAGCAATCGAATTCGAGCATCGGTCGGTTGAAAAGTTCTCTGTAAACAGTTTGTTCGCCAACACTCCGATCGTCAGAGAGATAAATCAACTCGGCGTTTGTTTTGGGGGACCTTAATTTAGTTGAAACATAGGCTGCTCTGGCATCGTGTAAATTCCGTTGCTTGCTCTAGTGTACAACTTCGTAAACATTTACACTATCGTTTCACGGGGGGAGCGATGCCAAAGCAGTTTCCCGAGTCGGCGACTTCGCCTGCTGTTCGGATCTGNCCACTCGTGACGAGCAGTTGACGACGACGCAAACTTTCAGCGGGATTCAACAGCGAATGAGGGAGTGTCCTGCGTCCCAGTCGAGGCGCGATCTACTGTAGCAATTTTTGAAACGTTGCTAGCGCTTGGTTCGCGGAGAGCGAAGAACTAGGACAGCCAATCAGGAGCCGTGCTCGTTTTCTAGCATGAGCCACGCAGATAAACTGAGCTCACGGTGAAATATCTGCTCGCTCTGTATTTCCCAGAGTCGGTTCGTGTAAGTTATACCTAGGACCACCTGTTCTTCGCGAAAAAGATCTCACGACTACATGTACTGCAAAACAAGTTAGTTCAGAATCTACTTCGTGGTTGGATAGTTCCACCTCTGGCGCGTCTTAAGGTGCCTGCCAGCCAATCAGCGACGTTCGTCGTCGGGCTAAGTTATTTTTGATATGCGCAGTCGAAAATAAAATGTCTTCTAGCACAGACGCGTGGCCGATAGCCGAAGGAAATTTGCAAATGAGCACGTGCGAATTTGAAGTATAGCATTCGTATAAATATTTTCGCGAAAAATAGATTCCCCTTGCCGCTAATTTGTTGGATCATCAACGTGTGTTGGTGTAACAGTATAGGATAGTTCAATGTATGTATTTATAACAAAATATGTAACTGTGAAAGTTAATTCTTATTCAACACCTGCATTAAATAAATGTAGTTTTTTTTTTAAATTAACCAATAGGTAGCACTAAGATGTAAAGTATTTTTGTAAGTATAAAACCAAATTACAATCTCTAGTAAAATCATTTAGCGGAAATTCGTACCACAAAGCAGAAATATGACAGCGTCTAGCATATTGCCCATCACGTATTTTGGAATCTCGGTATTAAAAATAACGAACTAAACAGCCCGTAACCAAACAGCGAAATCTACATACACGTGAACAATCATAGGTTCTGGCCGCTGCCTGTCGCTTGATCGGCGTGAATGTGAGTCAAGATCTAATCTCTTCTTTCAGCCAGAGCTGTTAAATCACGGAATACCATAAAGTACGACATTTTGTCGGCGCGTACGGCAAAAGTTCGCGGAATATGCTTATATCTCACATGTGTGTTCTTAAGTACTTTGTGACTGAGGCGTGTTCCTTTTTCTGCTGACAGCGCTGAGGTTACTGATTAGTAGGAAACGAATTAGGAACGCCAACGGCCATCATGAGGTCTTGGTAGCGGAACACTCGTCAGCAGATCCAGCAGTAGAAATAAATGGCGTCCGCTATGTCAGACGGGTTTGTTGTCACGCCATTAGCAATGGACGTGTTTTTTCCGTTATAGGATGATTGATTAAAAAAAATAATAATAATAATACGGGCATTTAATTAAGGGGAAAATAATTGAATACTAACCCATCCTTACTGTTCTTGCATACTCCGCAGATATCCGCAATACAGTTTCTTTGTTATAAAATATAGTTTACCGCCGCCATGTTTGTTCGTCTGCTACTGCCGAGACTACCTTACCTTCCGCGCATCAGTGGTGCCAACAGAAAGTGTAGCCTCCAACCCAGACGCCAAAACAACTGCCGCCAGTGACTCATCAGCAGCGTCAGTAAATAAAGGAACATACTTCAGAATTCTCAGCTACCGGCAGTAGAAAGAAAGGAACGCGGCATATTTTAGGAAATGAGTAGCTTTTTTTTTTTTTGCCTAGGTCCTTGGTATTAGTCCAGACGTATTCTCTCCAGTCGCAAGTTGTGTGTGTGAGGNATCGCTAGTCAACAATGCACTACTCTACATCCCGCGGAACGGCCGCTTGCACCTGGGGCCCGTCCTACAATCGAAGATAAATGTGGCTCTAAATTGTGTCGAAAATCCTCTTCCCGGTGCAATCACACCCCTCTCCCCATCCTCCCTCTCTTCTCCCACATTACCGAAGGGTTTAATGTTTTATTCACGGCGGCGGGCTAATGTGTTTCCGGTGTTCCCGCTGCATTATTCCGGCGGTCCATTACTGCAGATTGAGGGACGCGAGCAGGCGGAGTCGACTCCGGGGCGTGGCGGACGGAAAACTTCGCGCGACAATCGGAGGGGGCCCGTGTTGGCGGGACGATACTTGTAGAAGAGTTCATTCTCTTCAGTGAGGGGAGGGGGTAGGTTTCTTCAACGATGGCGCTACGCCATTTTCAAAAGTTCACGATTATTGTGAAGTGTTATTTCGGAAAATCTTCTCCGTCTCCCTGCGCCCTCGGCGAAAATTTTTTATAGCAATGAGTGTAATTCGTACAGCCTTGAAGATTATGTGTTTTCTTTCGCGTTTTGCACGCACGCGCGAGAGGTGTGTCTGATCGGAAGTGTACTTGAACCAGAGTGTTGCCTGGAAGCCTACTCCTCGTGGGGCGGCAGCGTCCTTGCTGACTCATCGGCTACGGGAACAACAGTTTTGTTTTGCAGCTGAAATCGTGTTTTGTGTGTAGATTCCGCTGCGTGCTGCAGGACGCTGACTTTTGACGCTTTCACAACGATCACATTTGTGTTTTAATAACCAAATTTGTAAATCGGCGACATAATCCATTCCTTGTCCCGAAAAAAAAAATATTTACATTCAAGTATGCCATAGTTTAATTTGTATCATTATTATAATAGACGCAACAGAGTACACANAAAAAAAAATATTTACATTCAAGTATGCCATAGTTTAATTTGTATCATTATTATAATAGACGCAACAGAGTACACACTAACCCTTTTGAGTGCTGGCGACGTCATTTTACGTCTCCTAAATTCAAGGCAGTTGTGTGGAGTTTGACTTGATGTAACGGCGCCCGCATTCTTTGAAGGCACTGCTCGAGTAAAATGTTTCGCCGGCAGTTTTCACGAAGTCTACTGAAATGTAATATTACTTCTGCGGTACTGGAAACGCGAATTACTCGAATGAACGCAATGGATCGTGTACTACGTTTGCTCAGGAGAAATAACATTTCGCTGGGTCGTCGTTCACTCGCCATCGTATTGGCTGATGGCCCGGCCAGTAACAGACGTTGCGAAGGACAGTGTAGAGTGCGATGCATTTTGGACCAATAGGACGGCAGTAAATGGGGGTGCAGAGAACAACAGGACGTGTGTTCGTGCTNCGGCAGTAAATGGGGGTGCAGAGAACAACAGGACGTGTGTTCGTGCTGCTAACTTCGAGCTCTTGTCTCGATACGAGTGGAGTGGAGAGATTTGGACAGCTCTTAACATCGAGGTCATTAGAGCATTAGAGCCGGCGAGGGTGAAGCGAGGTGAGTATGGAACAGCGCCGGATTACAAGGGCGGGGGAAACTGGAGATCCCCGAAGAAAAAAAACCCCGCCGACCATCGGCATCATCCGGCACAATTCCCACACACGAAAATCCTCTGGGGCTACCTCGTCGGGAATCGAGTCCGGTCCGCCTCGGTCGGAGGCGAGTAGTCTTACCACTCAACCACCTCGGCCCCCCTTCGAAGCGTCGAGCATCACCTGTACATTCGTATTCGATCTTCTGGCTGACGGTACACTGCAGGTGAACCCGAGTTGTGTAATTCTGCCCTTCCCTCTTACGGTTGTAGCCACGTTTCGTAAACATTTCTATGTTTTCAGCTGCGACAAAAGATAAACAGCGCGCGTGGAGCTGTGGATGTTTTATTTCCTTCGGAACGAACACATCGTAGAACAACACAAGCGTCCTAGAAAATTGAGAGTTACTGGCGGCGTTGGGATGGGTCGAGAGGGAAGTTATTACCCGCGCTGCGAAGCTGTTTAACATGTAATAAAAACAGACCCACACAGAGCTAGCTGCTGCGTTCNGGAAGTTATTACCCGCGCTGCGAAGCTGTTTAACATGTAATAAAAACAGACCCACACAGAGCTAGCTGCTGCGTTCATCTCGGCGCAGGAAGGAAGACGCGGGGATCGATAATGGAGCAGGTTCCCGAAGCTGACGCAGTGAAAACACTCGCGCATAACTCGCCGCAGTTGTAGCCGGGGTCTCTCTCTCTCCCTCTCTCTCTCTCTCTATCCGTCCCTGGCGATGCCATCGTCCATCACCTCGAGTGCGTCATATATCCTGTGTTAAACCTCNCTCTCTCTCTCTATCCGTCCCTGGCGATGCCATCGTCCATCACCTCGAGTGCGTCATATATCCTGTGTTAAACCTCCCCGATGACGTATTTATGTGTCAGCGGTTACAATGCTGCGGCGTTATCAGGGCCCGTTCCTCATTTCTGATGCGCCCGATGCATTCCACATTGACTGGAAGCTGGCATAGTGTAGGTGGAGGGGGGGGCCTTCTTCACGATACATTTAACTTTGGCCTGGCTGACGCCACGTTCATCTGCGTTATCGTGCACGTGTTTGTTGTTCCTCCGAGAGAGAGAGAGAGAGAGAGAGAGAGAGAGAGAGAGATTATCCTCTCCCTTTCGCCATGCGCCGTCGACTCTCGACCGGACAGTGCCAAGAGGACACGGCGATATTGCGATCGCCCTCGTTTCGCGAATTGTTGAGAAAAAAAGATTATACGAGACGAGACCCAGTAATGATTTTCGACCTTCAAGTCTTCACGCATACTCCTTTTGAAGAATTAAAAGAAAAACCTCTACCTTCAAAATTTTTTACTTTTAAAGGTAAACTTGGGTAGGAACAAAACAAATTTCAACTGCGATAAGTGTAATTGTGTCACAAAAACATTACGTCAGGTTTAACGTTTAAAAATTATTGCGAGACGTGAAAATGAGCAGATAACTAGCAAGTTAATAATACAGTTGCTATAATTTCACCAAACTATTGTGTCTAAGGGGTCGCGGTGGCTGAGCGGTTAGCCTGCTCGCCTCCAACCAAGGCGATCCGGGTTCAATCCCCAGCCGGGTCACTCCGGGATTTTCGCATGTGGGAATCGTGCCGGACGATGCCATTGGTCGGCGGGTTTTCTCGGGGATCTCCCGCTTCTCCCGCCCTTTCATTCCGGCGCTGCTCCACACTCTCCTCAATCACCCTCGTCGGCTCTCAAGACCTCGATATTAAGAGCCGTCCAAATATTTTCACTCACTCGAAGGTGGCACTCACATTTTGCGAGAAGGCTGAGATTTGAGTAAACAAAAACTGGCCAACTTCCAGCGACTCACGAAGTTCAAATACGGTAGTCACGCGGAATGGTGCCAACTGACGCATTTTCTTCGTGGAATCTGTTAGTTCGTAGTCTGAAGAAGCTCTTCCACGATTTTCGTGCAGTTGACCCTTCCAGCATGTCAATAAATTGATTCCGTCCTACTTCCATCAGAACGTTTAGGCAAAAAAAAAATCTTACTGCCTGTAGTAAATCGTCCTGTTTACTTCTGTTTTGACAGTCGTCAATTGTGATATACTCGCCACACAACAGCCTTTTTCGCGGGACTTTCTTGCATTCGCACGTGAACATTTTTAATTACCGATGGGAACAAACAGGTATTAACTGGGTATATATTTTTTGGAAAAAACACTTTACATGCTAACCCGTCTGGTCACACATTAATTCTTAGGGCAGTGTGTTGCATTCATGTAATTTTCATGGTATGCGCTGTGCCTGTGTCAGCATTTTTCTCACGGCCAATGAGCAACGTGCCGCGTGCTCGATGACATTAGCGTTAACCAATCACGTCGCAGAGTTGTAGAAAATCCCACAAATCAGATCAGCCACGAAGGAGGTTCTCAGGAGTACTGTATACTGACAGTGGAGTAGAGAGATTTGGACGGTTCTTTAACAATAACATCGAGGTCTTGAAAGCCGACGAGGGTGAAGTGAGGCGAGCGTGGAGCAGCGCTGGGATGCAACGTGCGGGGGGAAACGGGATATCCCGAGAAAACCCGCCCGACCAACGGCATCGTCCGGCACGATTCCCACACGCGCAAAATCCCGGAGTGACCCGGCCGGGGATTGAACCCGGTTTCGCCTTGGCGGCGAGTAGCCTATCCACTACACAACCGCTGTGTACAGCGCTGGTCATGAGTACCATTCATTTGCAACGTATGCGTGATTGTGGACACGGCGACAGAACATGAAGATGAATGCGGGGTGTCTGCGCCCACGGCGATGTCGAAGGTGATAGCCACGTGTGAGGTTGCAGCGTGAATGCATATGTCCTCCCTTCGAACTACCGGTACGCGGAATGTGCTAGCTAACGACTGCCACGAGAGCTCAGCGGCATATCTGATAGCGCGCACATGGCCCACTGGAGACAGTTTGACAACTCCGGCGTCGCGTTACGCCCGATAACGCTAGTGCTTTGCCTAACCAGCGGCAGCTACAAGACGCCTCGACACGCTGTTAGCCGTACAAATGATGGCCGCCCTCGCGGTCGTATGTAACCAGTGGAGTGGCAGAACTGAATTCGAAATTTCATTGGACCTCACTCGCCTAGAGTAGAGCGACTACGAAAAAATCGAACACAATATACAAGGCGATTCGGGAGGAAGGGGAAATTTTTTGGGGGCGACAGCATAGGTCACCATGAAAAGTGACTATGAATACGGTTTTTTTTTTTACGGTGGTTTCTCAGATACAGCTCTTTGACTATAGTGAATGATACACGAGTTAAGTTCACAGCACGTGCTCAAAAATCGAACCGTGAACCCCGAAGACATTTTACAACTCGTCTCCTCAGGTTGTGTGTACAATGATTTGAGGTTCTAGGTTCACGTTTTGGGCATTTGCTGTGACCGTAATTCGTGTAGGCTATAATTCACTAATTTCAATGAGCCGTATCTCAGAAACCAGTGAAAATGAAAAACCATGGTCATATAAACTTTTCTCTTTATGGCGACATATGCTATCGCCTCCCTAATATTTCCCTTTCCTCCTGATTCACATNGGTCATATAAACTTTTCTCTTTATGGCGACATATGCTATCGCCTCCCTAATATTTCCCTTTCCTCCTGATTCACATTGTACAGACGGGGAACAAAAATACAGTAAAAAGTGATGAAATAAATAAGCGCATTTGTGGAGCAAAAGACAATAATGCAATTAGGAAACAAGCTGCACAGAAATAATGAGGACAGCACAAAAATACGGAAACAGCTAAAACCGGAAGCGAAACACAAACATAAGGAAATCAGTGCCCAACTGAAATACAGGATGAGTATAAAAGAGTACCTCAACTTCGAAGGTCTATAATATCAAAACCAAACAACCTACAACNGGTCATATAAACTTTTCTCTTTATGGCGACATATGCTATCGCCTCCCTAATATTTCCCTTTCCTCCTGATTCACATAGTACAGACGGGGAACAAAAATGCAGTAAAAAGTGATGAAATAAATAAGCGCATTTGTGGAGCAAAAGACAATAATGCAATTAGGAAACAAGCTGCACAGAAATAATGAGGACAGCACAAAAATACGGAAACAGCTAAAACCGGAAGCGAAACACAAACATAAGGAAATCAGTGCCCAGCTGAAATACAGGATGAGTATAAAAGAGTACCTCAACTTCGAAGGTCTATAATATCAAAACCAAACAACCTACAACNGCTGAAATACAGGATGAGTATAAAAGAGTACCTCAACTTCGAAGGTCTATAATATCAAAACCAAACAACCTACAACATTGATTGACCAATCAAATGAACCGTGGAAACGTGAAGTTTGTTTACCATACCTTCATAAATGTTCAATGTGACCACCACGAGCGGCCTGAACGACATCTACGCGATAATCAAACTCGTTCCACGCTCTTGTCAGCATGTCCGGTGTTACGGTTTGGATGGCGTCCGTAATTCTCGTTTTGAGATCGTCATTGTAAGCCGGCAATGGTGGACGAAACACTTGATCTTTTATGTACCCCCCATAGAAAAAAAATTGCACGTTGTAAGATCCGGGCTTCTTGGGGGCCAGTGATGAAGAGCCTGGTCACCAGCTGCTCCTCAACCATAGGTCGCAACGCCGTTGCAAAGCAAGTCCATAGGCGCTTGTCGATCCAGCCAATGGGATGGCGCACCATCCTGATAGAAAATGAAGTCCCCCGCCGCCTCTTCTAAGTGAGGAAACAACCACTCTGTAAGCATGGCCAAACAAGGGATTCCAGTAACAGTGGACTCCTGAAAAAAGAAAGGGCCGAAAACGGTGTCTTTGGACACAGCGCAAAACACGTTCACTTTGGGGGAATCCCTTATTNGTGGCGCACCATCCTGCTGGAAAATGAAGTCCCCCACCGCCTCTTCTAACTGAGAAAACAACCACTCTGTAAGCGCGTCCAAACAAGGGATTCCAGTAACAGTGGGCTCGTGAAAAAAGAAAGGGCCGAAAACGGTGTCTTTGGACACAGCGCAAAACACGTTCACTTTGGGGGAATCCCTTATTTGGACATGCCGATCCCCGGTGGTTTCACTCCCGGATTTTCGCATGTGGGAATCGTGCTGGACGATGCCGCTTGCCGGCGGGTTTTCTCGGGGTACTCCCGTTTCCCCCACCCTTGCATTCCAGCGCCGCTCCATTCTAGGGTCTCATTTCTGCCATGCCCGGGTATGACGGTCACCTACGGGTCCCAGCTGGAAAGACCGTCACTCGGAGGGTGTTGCCTTGCCCTGGGTGCACCCCCCACACGCCATTTATTTTTACTGCAAACACTGGCCTTTTCGACTCGTGCCAGAAAATAATTTCTTCTCTGAGTAGCGACAAAAATACTTTGCAAGGTTATTGCCAGTTTTAAAAAAAGTCTAAATAAAAAAAACTTCACTCTACCTGAATAGAATAATCATGTATTATGTGGCCATAGAGTAGGTGATCTCACAGAGGCGAAATGACATGGTGGTTCATTTGATGTGGGCGTACCCATTATCTCATTGGCTTCGCGGGGCTCTGGAAGTGGGCCTTACGTCTGATTGGCTAATGCGTGCTGCGGAAGCTTCCATACTGACTGGGCTGTTGATTGCCAATAAATTATAACGTGTTCACAGTAAACTGAGCACTTTTGAAAGCCCTCCGTAATATCTACTTGTATGCACGTTGTACATTCCTCGTATGCACATTATGTATTCCTCCACTATGCGCAGAATTAACCTTGCCGAGGACCTGATCACTTAATTCAATCGCCGTCCAAGTAAAACCATGGGCTTTTCAGAGAAGTTATATTTTACAAATTTGCTTGTTCTTACACTTATATGCAACGTTAAAAGATGGAAATACTTTCCCTCTGTAATGACTAACTTTACTGGGAGCATGCCAGTTTGTCCGTTAAAATATATGCAGGGAGGGACAGTGAGATTTTTCAAAAGTTAATTTCAAAAAGAGCTCAATTAATTGTGAGGCGTTAGATTAGCAAACGGCATTCCTACATATTGGTGGCAAGTGGTACCTTTTGGTTGGCGCGTGCGGTTGGATTTCGCGGACTAAGCGGTCATTTAACCTCTGTATTCTTTACTACTCTGTGTTTTAACTGCGTAAGTTATTACGTAACACAGTGGTAAGAGAAATTTACTCTTTTTTTCTGGCTACATATTGCTTTAGAAATTATGTTTCTTTAGAAGACTTTTATTTCAAGCGTGATGTAACTCGCCTTAACATGTAATTGTTTTCCAGAATTTTCGTTCTTAAATGATAATAATTGTCATTGAAGGTTTTTTTTGTTAAAATCATATTAATAATCTTATTGCAGTTATCTTTCAATTGCATTTATTTTAAATGCGCGTTCCTTCGAGTTGCATTATGCTTGAATCCCTCTGTACCGCTACCGATTCACGACAAAGTTAACAAACTGGTTTCTCTCTTAAACGTTAAAAGAAAAAACAAGACAATCCCGTCCACTTTTCGTTGCATACCTTCCCCACTTTTTCTGCCGGCACTCGTAGCCATTGTTGAACAAACAGACAGCACAAAAAAACAAACCTCCAACGACTCAGAAACAACCACATGCGACGACATTATGGTGCATGCTGAAGGAGGGAACCTGAACTTGCACAATGCACAGTCGACTTGAGTCTACTGATGTCTGACCTTGAGTTCCAGTGTTGCCACGCGTTGTTGAATGAGCGTCGTGAAAATATCAGAAGTTTCCATATTTGAAACTAGTACATACGCGAAATTTCATGCAGATGTAATAATCGCTTTAAAAAAAACAGTTTACAGTTTACACAAAAAAAAGTCACTCGTGGTACTAGCGGGTCCGCGGAATAATATAATGTTGCCACTCGAAAATTTGTATTTTGTCGTGTGTTCTCTTACGTTGGCAGTACCGTAGGGACCTGCTCCGGCAAACAAAGTATAATAATACAAGGTATGCTCGTTAAGCTGCGTTTGCAATTAAAAAATTGAGCGCTAAATTCATAGCTATGACGTGTACAGAAGAACTCAATGCGTGTTGTTTAACGTGTTGGTTCGCAATACAAATCAGAAGCACGTGTGCGTGGTTGGGTTTTACGCAAGCGTCAACAAGATCTTTAAGTTAAAGTTGTACGTGGACGGTGTCCAATCACAACAGACGAGTCGGTTGTTGGCGGGAAATTGTTATTTAGAGTATGCTGACGTAAGGGTGTAAATTATTATAAAAGCACATGCATGTGTATCTGTATGATTGTATTTGTGAATTAAGTTAACAGAAGTAAGCTTCTCTGCCAGAAAATGTCCGCGTTGCAGAATTATCTGCTTATAACACCATTGTATCCATGGTGTGAATTAAACTTTTCCCTGAGGAAAAAAAGAGGGGGGGGGGTTACGGTTTTTTTATAGCAAACTCGAAACTTTTGGTTATTTTGTATCAACGCTATGATATGACATACGAATTGAAGTTAAAATATTCGGAATCAATACAAATCCAATGGGTGTAAGTAATTTTTAAGGATAGGTTTCTAGCAGTACAAATTATGGTAGGTAGTGCAACGTAATCCAACAATGATAACCGCGCAAACTTATCCAGGATAAAAAAAAATAAAAGAAATTCCATTATTTAATTTTATCATAATTCATTATTGCTAGGGGCAGTGATTTTTCGCGAAAAGATTTCGAGACAAGATACAGTCCAAAGCACTGTAGGGTCGTCCAGCTTCTTTGATTGGCTAAAAAATGTTCTGGCCCGTTTTAGCCGTTTGCGCACGAATCACGGAGGTTCAGTGTCGGAGTTACTTAGTCCTGAGTGGCTTGGTCAAAGACGGGCACGGCTCCAGCAGCCAATGGAGGTGTAACAACAGCTGAGGAGTGTATATAGTATTGAAGTCTACTGTGCGCTCCGATTTTTACGCTAAAAGTCACTGGCCCTAATTATTACTCTTCACGGAGGAAATCACTTTCCTGGCAGGGAAATAATTATTGTCACGTGAGCCAGGGAAAAAAATCTTGCTAAACGGGAAATTNAGGAAATCACTTTCCTGGCAGGGAAATAATTATTGTCACGTGAGCCAGGGAAAAAAATCTTGCTAAACGGGAAATTTCCTGACATCCTGCCGCTATCAATTCCCACCAATTGATTCGCGCACTGGTTGTATTATCCGAGGTTCGGCCAGGAATAACAGCGAAAAGGACAGGTATATCGCAAGTTTTCATCGGTTGCATGTAAGAATTATCATGTTAACGCGTACAGTTATCTTGTTCACGCTCGCGGACACGTTGCAAATGAATAAAAGTTATGACGGGCGCTGAACACAGCAAGGCACCAGTGCTCGGTAATTTTAAAAGTATCAGTACTTTTAAAAGTATTCCTTTATGGTTAATCTGTTTTTNCTCGGTAATTTTAAAAGTATCAGTACTTTTAAAAGTATTCCTTTATGGTTAATCTGTTTTTTTTCTTACACCTATGACTTAGAGACCTGAAAAATTCGCGAGTTCAACGACCTGCAGGCTAGACTCTACAGTCATATGTAAAAATATGCCGATGTCAGCTGCGCATTGGTTGTCTGCTGTTGCAGTGGAAGGCGGCGATTGGGCCAATTTTTTCTACAGGACGCGTCAAACACCGTGCCGACCAACGGCTAAAGTTACATAAACACAAGTGTTTCGAATTCTAGCTTGTCCCGAAATGAATCNCAAACACCGTGCCGACCAACGGCTAAAGTTACATAAACACAAGTGTTTCGAATTCTAGCTTGTCCCGAAATGAATCCGCGAATTATCCAGGTCTCTACCTATGTCGGACACAAGTACAGCGCGTACCAAAAAAATTACACGATTCCAACACTCGAACTCAGAAATTAGCCCGTTGACGTAATATCCAGAGTGTACTAGTGCATATGTGACATGTTGCAGAATAGGTAGAATTTTGGCCGGTGCTGTGCAAGTCCAGAAGCTAGCACCAATACAGACAGTGGCTTTCCTGGGCAATGCTATTAGTTGGTGCTGACACACCAACTACTTTATAATAAGTCGTTTCTCGTGCCATGAATCCACTGGAACTCTTTATATGGGTTCCAAAGCGCCCGTTGTTATGACACACCCGTATGTACATTTAACACCATAAATTTACTTTTTTTTGCAACACCTGAAATAAAAAAATGTATGTGTGCGTTAAGGGGTTATAGTGTGTTACCGAAATTGTTAATTGTTACTCTCAAATCCAGAACACGCATTTCGATGTGCGAGATCTGTGGTTACTTCATAACTCATAATTCTAAAATGTTTCAATTAATTGTAAACCCATGTTTATACTGATTAGTTACGACGGCCAAGGCTGCGTATTATCCTCCATATTGAATTTCCCGTTTATGTACCATAAAGTTTTTTTAAAATGAAATTACTATAATTTTTTTTATATTATAGCCCTTTTACATTTTATAAATGGGTTCAAATGCAGACGCCAGATTATATCCTGGTGTTATCTGGTTATCGTGAAACGGCAAGGATCTACTGATGATTTTAAAATGATGCTCCTCTTATTACGTCATAATTACTCTAAAGAAGTTGAGAACTTGNTGATGCTCCTCTTATTACGTCATAATTACTCTAAAGAAGTTGAGAACTTGTGTTTGTTCTGCAGAGTGATGCATATTTCCAGAGAGGTACAGTCGTAGTTTCAAAACAAGTGTTCCTAGAGAATTGAAATAAGCTAGAAACCAGTTCCTTGCACAAATTAAGGACGAGATAGACGAATCTTTCGTCTTCTGCGCATGTACATAACGTTGACCTACCCCACGCCAGTACAAATGTCAATGTCACGTGGTCAGCGCTCATGAACGTGTTTGTTTACATGTTAATATTAAAAAATACAAGCACTTTTATATGAGTAAAATACTTCTACCCGTAGACTAAAGATGAGGTACGCCGATCTCTCTGCCTGCGCACAACCAATCTCCGTGTCCCAACACTGAACTGCTTTGCTGCCGATACGGCTAGCGAAAACTGCATGGTTTGGATTTTAGGTTAGAAACCTGATTTGTAAAGAAATGCTTTGAGATGTGTTCATACTTATTCTAATGAATTTGTAATACAGTTTGATTAAATTCGTATTGGTAAAAGTATTTCATTAATATAATAGTGCTTGCCATTTCAAATTTAACATATGAACAAACACATTCATCACTGATTTTGACAGTTGTGTTATTTCGGGGTTGGTGAATGCTGGGCGCATGCGCAGAAGACGGATAAGCGTCTACCTCCTCTTTAGCAGGGACCACGGAGGCTGAGCGGTTAGACCACTCGCCTCCCACTAAAGGCGAACCGGGTTCAATCACGGCCGGGTCACTCCCGATTTCTGCAATGGGAAATCGCGCCTACCGGACGATGCCGCCGGCCGGTGGGTTTTGCTCTCGAGACTTCGCTGTTACGAGCTCGTCTGGTCTGGTCTGTGGTTTCACCGCCGTGGCAGCGACACGAAGGGCTGGAGG